>JABFPN010003507.1:0-17863 GCA_022817305.1 Leptoteleia sp. ZL-2020
AAGTGCTCAACGCTTGGTTTAACCTAAAAAACCGGAAAACCCATGTTAAATCCCATTTAAAATTGAACCTGCGTGGGGGACGGTTTATTATTATTTTTTTCGACTTTGCGTTGCATCATAATTATTTTTTCGGCCTCTACTTTTGATTTAAGGGGAGCACTCAAAAAAATCGGGACTTTTCAAAAATAAGGACCACCCTAGTATACATGATCGATATATGACAATAATTGATATAATATTCTAGCCATATATGCTTTCAATAATTTCCTTATATTGACAACTATTGTTACCATATATAAACTATGTATGGTTGGTATATGGCCATAGAGGATATACATGGTAGGAAATCAATTATTACCATGTATAAACCATATGTGGTTGAATATGGCCATATATGAATTAAGAAAAAACATATATGAACCACATTTGTTTTATTTTTACTAGGGCAACTCTTTCATATTTAATTATTTTTACCAAACCATACATATATATGTATGTATGTATATGTATATATGGACACATTTCATTTATTGTAACTGTACAAATTTTAATTCTTTATTAGCTAATATAAATGCATATAATTTGAAAATTCGAAGAATTTTACCATGTAACATTTCATAATAAATAAGTGAAGTTCATAATCCATTCGGATTACAATTACAATGGACAATAAACTAACTTAAGCCTACCTTTATATCGGATTTAAGATCTTATCTTCGTTGAGCACAACAAATTTTAATGAAATACACTTAATAAATACAGATTAATATTTACCTACTCCGAAGTTTTGCCGGGTCCCGCAACAGGTGGTAGGTCGAGAAACGACGTTTTAGGGAAGGTTTCGGGAAGTTTGGTTCTCGCATCGTTTCCACCTTGTTATCCATTATCGAAAATCTCGGTTCATGTTCTCGATCATTTTAATGAGTTATAACTTATGTTTGCTGAGTGACAACCGTCGCTGATGAATAATGTTAGAAGCCGAAACCGGAGTTGTCGCGTCAATTCTCATTCAATTACGTTGATAATGTAACATTAATAATAACTAATTCGTTTTGCGCAATACGTAATTGTATATACGAAGAAAACTGTACCGCTGAAGCAACGCCAATTGATGTTGGAGTAACAATGTTAATATTATCTCAGCATTATTTTCAAAATAAAAAATGTCAACAAACTTTGTTTTCGTTTTGTATTTACATCCATTTTTATGCCCTTCGAGTGTAAACAATCAATATTATTGTTTTTGTTTCATTAATTTGACCATCTTAATATTTACAAACATTGCTTTTTTATATACTCAAATTTGAAAATGTCTCATTCTTCACTTCCACATTTCTAAACATTATTCACTTATGATATTTGTATCCGGTATAGTTTAAATCTAATTATGTCCGAGCTATGTCAAAAAGAAAATTAATCTTTCGCTTGCAATTTAAATCAAATACATCCAGTTAAAAGAATTAATACAATGGTATAACAGACTTGCCTTCAAATTCCTTGCTCGGAGACAAAGAGAAACTAACACACATTTTTGTTTACATAACACGCAAAGAAAGATACATTAAGATATTTCAATGATGTTTTAAACACAAATCACTCTCGTCTCTCTGACGCTTTTACCGTTACACTTTTTTTCTTTATTAGAAAAACGAAACATTCGAATAAGATTTCTCAAATATTTGACATTAAACAAATTTGATAAAATTTTCCATGCAAAAAGTTAATATAAAATTATTAAAGATACCATAAATGCATTGTTATAATTAAAACGTAAAAGAAAAAATGCTTAAATAAAAAACAATGTTTGTTTAGATTTTGCTTATTGAAAAAGATTCAATTTTTCAGCATCATACTATATATGGATTATACATGGACCATATACGTTTAACTTTCTTCCTTCATACAGATATTCTGTTCCGAGTACAATATTACATTTATGAGACTAAACTTCTTTCCAATTCAATTATAATTGATCTATCGTACATTAAATAAAAAAAAATCGCTTCTGTCAATTGAAATAATTTATTGTAGTAATTTATTCGCAACTGTGATTCGGCGAAGAAAAATAGTCGTTCGTAAAGGTGCGCGATAAAAATGTCATAATTGCGCGGAATAACGAAAACTATTCGACTAACAAGCAAAAATTAGCCGAAGATTAGCCGGCGCGAGTGTGCGAGGAACGGTCGAAAGGTAGGATCAAAGCAGTTTGATTAACAAAGACGAGGATTCCGAGGTATTCTCGAAATGCGAGGGTCGTTTTTTGACCTCTACCGGGAACCGCCGTATGTGACATAAAACAATGGAAGGAAGCCTCGTTGCGTTAAATTGCGCGACGCAAGCAAGAGAATGACGGGCCGCGAGACAGCGACAGCGACAGCGGCGGCGGCGGCGGTGGTGGTGCGCGCGCGCGCGCGCGACTCGCACGGCCGAGAGAGGAGATGGTCGGTTAGACGGCGGTGGGCGACGAGTCGCGGGGCATGCGTCTCATCGAAGCTGCTAAATCGCTCGGCAAAGACACTGCTCGGGCCACGTTGATTTACAACTTACTAAATAGACGTTACGATACTTGCGCACCTTCTTCTCCGTCTTTTTCTTCGCCTCGCGCCATCTTTTTGTCCGCTCTGCTTCTCCCGCTTGTATCTGTCCGCGCTTTGGAATGCAGACTTCGGCGACGACGTGGAAACGAGACGAAGCGACAAATAGATTAAAGCAGGAGGAAAAAGAACTGGGGACGCGCGAGACGGGAGGATCGACGAGCCACGATCGGTTAAGTAGGGTCTACCGGCGAGGTCACGCGCGTTCGGAATAGATTATGGATGGTGCCAATGCGTCCCGGCAAATGCGTATTTAACGTGGACATGCCGATTAAAATACTCCTTCGATTCGAGGGCAGAATTGCCGCTTCGCCGTTTAACGTTTTTTTCTTTTTTATTGATTCATTTGGCAATTCCGCCGATGTTATTCCGCACGTGCAATCGCAATGCTTTTTTTTTTTTTGATCTTGTAATACACAGTGATTTACAAGTTTTATGAGTTTGTTAATGAATCGTACTTGTATACGTATGTATACATTGTTCGTGTCCGTTTTTGTATACTTAAATGGGAGTATCGAGGGAATAAATGTGTTCGATTAAGAAGGTGTTACAGGTGTTGGAACTGTAAGCGCGGAAACGTATTAGTTACAATACTAATAGTATACGGAGAGAAATACAGTTTGATAAATTGCAACGTATATAGGAATTCAGTTATGATAATGTGACATTTAGCATTTTTAGAAAACAAATTTCATATTATACACACAAATTTCTGAACAGTACAACTCACGTTGTAATATTTAAAACTTTTAGAAGCACTGTTCAGAAATTTATTTGTATAATATAAAATTTGTTTTCAAAAAATGCTAAGTGTGACAATATCATCACTGATTTCCTATATACGTTGTAATTTATCAAACGGTATTTCTCTCCGTGTATATATTGTATCGATCCCAATTATAATAAACGCCGGATATACTTCCCAAGTAGAAATTTAAATCGGGCTAAAATACGGTCCTGATAGGGAAACTGTATTTTCTGATCAGGGACTGACAAGATACCCGGATCAGGGCCTATAATTGGGTGTAACGCCGGGGATCAATGTGGCCCTGGTCGGGCAAACAATATTTTACTGAATAGTGATCAGGGCAAGCTCGGGTCATGATGAGGGCATTACTACACGGAGAAAGAAGATTAATAAAATTTACTAACATTCTTAATAAACTGGTTATATATTGGCAAAACTTGAAAAATTACTATCCTAAGTTAGTAAAACATATCAATTTGTTGAAAATGATTCTTAGAAAGCTGACACTTTTTACTAACTTAGGATAGTAATTTTTCAGTTCTTGCAAGTATATGACCAGTTCACCAATAATGTCAGTAATTTTTATTAATCTTTTCTCTCCGTGTACTATAGTGATTAGGATTTACCGTATCACGCCCTGATTGCGGCCTATGAGCATTACCTGATCGGGTTGAATTCCGTTTTCCTTTTCAGGACCTGATCGTAAATCCGCAGGAGTTCCTGATAGGTTTATCTAGTCAGAACCTGATCAGGGAAGCTTTGGCTAACCTGATCCGGTTAAAATTAAGGTTATGTTCACTATTTCTTTAAATTTGAAACAAAAACTACTTTTGCACAATAAACTAAACACAATTAACACAATTGATTGAATACATATACATTTCAGTCTTTAAATAAGATCACCAGGTGTTCAGGATCAGTTTATATTACATTTATATGTTCAGGATTATAAAAAATTCTGTATGCTTGCAATTGTGATAATTCATTATATTGCAACTATACAATTTAGTTTTCTTAGATCTGCAACTTTCTTACAAAGTACAATTACATTTTTCTTATTTGATCTGAAATCTGATAAATTGTAATAAAAGAATACCTATTTCCTGGAATAGCAATAGCGACAAATTAAAAGATAGTATTGGAATTAATAAAAAAAAGGATATTAATATGATTTCTAGTTCGTTAAATTAAATATTATCATCCTTATGTGTAATCGGTAAAAATCATTCGAGCAAATAAAAGCAGTAACACATATTCAGGAAAATTTTATGATTAGATAAAATGAACTTACTATCGTCGTACTTGTATGAAGTACGGCAGGTTTTACGTTAAAGTATAAGTGAATGAGTACTTGAATAAATCAAGTGGAGTCTCATCTAGGTTTATAAACTAGGTTGCAGATAACTATTAAATTATTCAAGTCACAAGAATTTGTTAAATTGAACGAATTCAATACCGCTTATTTGTGGATGTAAAACTACCAGGATTATTTAAACTTCATTTAAAATCACCAATTGTATCAAAAATAAAAATTTTACTTCTTTTCGTTATTTGAATTTTGAAATGAATTACATTACAGTAAGTTTTTCTTCCTTATTAATAATTAATTATTGGTAAATGCGTATAAATTTTATATTACTTAATACAAATTTCAATATTAATACGTAATACTCGGTTTTAATGACATATTTATTGTAATTTTAAGCAAACGAACATATTACCTCTCACAAACGATGCGAATACATATATGTAAACGATGCGAATACATAAATATAAAAGGAGTAAATAAGTTTAATTTTTTTGTATTACCGTAATGAGTTTAAATAACTTTAACTTCTGATATGTATGTAGATGTACTAGTTTTGTTACAAACTTATGTTGAATTTACGTACTATACCCATTTGTCAAGCGAGCACGCTCCGCCCATTTACTCACATAGCCAAACTATTTCGGAGTGTGTGATTACAGTAAGTGAGGTATTTTAAATTTACATAAGTTAGCGTTTTTACCTTGAAGTGGTTCAAAATTTACTACAACTATTTACATAATTGTTATGACTTACTCCAATTTTTTTTTTTGCAACGAATACGAAATGTCAGGATTAATTCAAAATTTAAATAAATCGTACCATGTTTTTTTCCACAATTTACAAATCATTAATGAAGTAAATAAAATTTATTTGAAATTGAAAAAAAAAACAAAATAAAACGAAGTGTACTATTTTCTATATAGTATTATGGCAATCGCATTACTTAAATTTTGCATAGTCGGCGCACGTGTCACCGTAACATTTCGGTTCAGTAGGGGTAAATTAGTATAGACTGCCTGTACCTTTTCACTCATTTAAATACGAGTGAGCGTGATTAAATGCACATGCTCGGTTATTTTAATCGCGTTATTAATAACCCCAAAACACAAACAAATATCCTGTTATCTATTCTGATTATTTCCGCATTATCTGATATCAATTTCATTTTCCTATTTCGTGTATATATATATATAAATAAGTTTTAATTTAAGAATACTAAATATATATATAGATACCTGTAATAAGAATGAAATGATATACGAATATAAAAGATGGACCGAACATAAACAAACAACGCTATAATATATCGATTAACAATCGATCGTAGAATAACGCTAAGTGCTGACCGAACTACACTCACAAAACTTGTCACAAAGTCGCTGCCACTTTTTTATGTAACACCTCGGGATTGGAAATTACCACTTTTAGAACGAAAACAGTAATATTGTATTACAGATACAATACTGGAATGCAGTACTGTAAATTACATAAATTTCGTACTGTATTATCATTCATACGGTAGTGAAAAGGTTCTGAATCTGTACTGGAAATTGGTACTGCATTACTGCTATTTTTAATATAAAATCAGTAATGTTTCATTACTGGCGCAGTACTGGAATTCAGTACTGTAAGTTACATAAATTTGGTACTGAATGGTTTGTCAAGCAGTACTGGCAAAATACTTAAACAGTACTGAAATATGATTATCGTAATTCATTAATGAAATAGTACTCAGCTGTTAGTCAGTACTGTTCCGCTGTCGGAAATTCCTACTTGGATATATATAGACTCATGAACCGTTTATTTTGGGAACGAACACTCAATTTCATCTACAAGTTATGCTACAAAAAATAAATTATGTTATAATTTTTTAATTTAGATGAAACATTTGAAATTGACCAATGAAAAATTCTCGGTAGAGAAGCTACGCACACGTGCCATCTTTTATTAAAAAAAGTATTTGCTTTGGTAAATAAATGAGTTTATCTAGCAAACATTAACTAATTTAATAAGAATTTATTTTAATTGCAGGACATAAAAAAATATAAAATCAAATAGAATGAATATTTATACGTTACATAAACTGTATGGCTGATTCAACCATACAATTATCTTATAGGGACTCAACATAACCTCATTATGTCAACGAAAACTACCTCGACTTCAGTGTTTTAAGGATTAGATAAATTTTATGGTTAATTCAATACGCGAATTAGGTAGATTAGTTTTCAAAAAAAATTTAGTAACATAAATTTGTTCGTCTACAATAATTATAATCTCCACTTATGTCAGTAGTATCCAAATAATATATCTAATTTAATTAGAAATTTAATAGCTCCCTCAGCGAGAAATTTCCATTGGTCAATTTCAAATGTTCCATCGATATTAAACAATTGCAGCATAATATAAATTTGAAGAGTGTAACTTGTGGATGAAATTGAGAATGCGTCCCCGAAATATACGGTTCATGAGTATATATATGAAGAGTATCAGAGGAAGACAATATTTTGCCTTTGCTTGTACAAGCTGAAAATGATACCTCTGTTAGAGCAGTATTTACAAATCTGAGTGATACGATTACTACAACAAAATATGCTTTTTGCGTAAATTGGCATCAAGCTCGAACTGCCCCTCCCCCTTGGCCTGGCGGAATACGAATGCCAGAACCAGTTGTCCCAACGAGAACCTTAACGCCTTAAGCTCGGTTTTCACGAGTCTCCGATGTCACCCGAGTAATCTTATCCCTTGAACATATCTAACTAGCATAATGTTGTTTGACCGGTAGCTCAAGATCTCGCAAGTTGCTCTCGTTATACTATTTCATACGAGATCTAAAATTATTTACTTCGATGTTTATAACTTCTGCGTTCGTCATCGTCCCTCGCCAACCGTATTGGTTTACCGATGCGATTTATTAAACAAAGTCAATTGAGTTGCGTTATAATTATTGCAATATAATGACGCGCTTATAATGACGCAATTCAATTTTATGATAAAATTATAGCGAATCTGTAATCAATCCAATGAGCGTATGCGAAATTAATATATTAATTATTTATTTTGAAATCGGAAGGTGATATATTTGCGTAGAACTGCAGGAAAAATGTATTAAAGGAAAGGTTGATTTTATTTCAAAGTGCTTTTGCATTAATGATACGCCAACTTCGGAACCACGGAGCTTTTTTGACATAGACAGGATTTATATATCAACAATGCGTTAGAGGAAGAGTGCTATAAAAGTGTACAATCGGTAAATATCGTGTCGAGCACGAGATGGACATCAAAATTAAGTTTGTTTTTATATTTTCATAATTTTTCATACCACCCCCAGTAAAAATGAAACATAAATGGTCCATATACGGTACATATATGTTCCATATACGTTTTAACAGTTTCATAAAAGGAAATAGAAATTCATATATGGACATATATGGCAATAATTGATAATCATATAAGGAATCCATGTAAGGCATATATAACTAGAATATTATAGCAATTATTAACATATATCGACCATATATGGCCGTGTATGAATTTTTTATTTCGTATATAAAATTGTTAAAACATATACGGACCAATATGGGCCATATATGTTCCATTTTTTCTACACTGAGAAAAAAGAGGATATATTGGAAAAGTAATTATTTCTACTGTTAATAATAGTAAAATTTAAAAGTCATGTAGTAAATATTAGTAGAAGAGTACTACAAATTGCTTTGATAATTATCATTTTTACAATTTTTAATAGTAAAATTTTTCACTCTTCAGAAATATCCTGGATAAAATTTGTTTTCAATTTTACTATTACTTTTTTCTGAGTTTAGGGATAATGTATGGAATACAATAAAAACAACTTTTCTGATAACAAGTTTCTTATTTTTTTACAACCACTCAAAAAATTTATTTATACAAATTTCAAAAAAAATAAAAATAAAAGAAACTTATAATATTAGTAATGTCTTCTTTGTCATGATGCTTTTAAATTTAGAATATGTTCCTCTTACCCCCAATCGGTCTTCTTCAATTTACCTGCGTGTGCCCAAGCCGCGGGGCCCCTTTAGCGGAAAATATGCGGCCCGGCGACTTTAAATTGCGAAGGACACGAAAGTATCACGTGACTTCAGTATTCCGCAAGCGGTAAAGTTTCTCTTATAAATGATCACTGCAATGGTCGTAATCTGGACTGAGAGGGTGTACGTCACAAGAATCTTTACTCTAACTCTTCACACAAATTATGTGTTTCAAGCAAAATGAGACATCTGTCGTCGGCGTTAATTTTATAAAGTTACTTGACCGTATACTACGTTAAAAATTGTTACATTAGGTACACCAAGAAGAATTTATTATATGTATCCATGTAGAAAAATAAGTACTATGTCAGTAATAACTGAGTAACGAGAAAGAGCAGGAATACAACTTTTATGACATTCTTTTAAAGTTTCTCTTACAAATGAATGGATATGAATTGCTTGAATATATGATCGGATTCACCGCAAATCGATACTGATTTGCGGTAAAATACGTACTGAGCTGATTGTAGTTCCGTCGACTGATTGCCAATAGACAAGTGACCATTGGCGCAATACTGTTACTGAACTGTCCGAATAGACTAAGCCATAGTATAAATGCTGACCCCTGCACTGTGAACAAAGTTAGAATAAAAATTATTATACTCTATGTAAAAGAGAGGACAAATGACATCTTGTCTTAATTAATATACAGTTTAAAAGAGGTTATGACATAAACAATAATTTTTATTATACTGTATCATAGTAACATGTACACCCAGCGTCTGTGAATCGTCCAATAACTAGATGACATTTGAACTCGTATACTTACATTACATTACAGAAGGTAGCGTTCAAATGTCATCTAGTTATTGGACGATTCACAGACGCTGGGTGTACAATACTGATAATATTTTTTAAAATGTATTTTAAATATGACAAGAATTGTATTTTGTCCTCATTTTTACATATAGTATAATAATTTTTATCTCAACTTTTTCTCAGTGTGGTTTTTTGTAGTTTACTTCCTTACTAAAACTGAAACATATATGTTCATTTATGTTTTAATCGTTTCATAAATGCACATATATGATTTACCAATTTCATACATGCACATATATATGTTTTAACAATTTCATATGTGCGCATACATTTTTTTTTCTTAATTCATATATTGCCATATAAGGTCACATATGGTTTATATATGATAATAATTGATTTTAATATAGGAAAATTATTGAAACCATATATGGCTAAAATATTATATCAACTATTGCCATATATAAATCATATATGTTCAATTACTAACAGTGAATTTTTTTTTTATTGCGATGAAGTCGGGCGGTCCAAGTTGACTTTTTACTAACTTAAATAAATCAAATAAATATCCCTCAGATATTTATTTATAATAATTTAAAAATACGAGGATTACTGTGTTTAAGCACAAAAATCATACAACAAATGCAGTGCGATCTAATTTCACTATTGACAAATATAGCCAAAGGTGTATTATATTTCTGTTAAGAGTGTATCATTGTAATTGTATCGCCGTGAGTTTATTGCTACATTTGTGTAGATGAATAAATCCGAAAAACTGCGTAGCCATAAATGGTTGGAGCATCTTTGTGCGCGGGTTCCGCAGAATCCAGGTTGCACGACTGTCAAACAAAATTGTCACGGCGAAGAAGAATTTCAATTTTTCCTTACAACCTAAACTGATACGGAATTTTTTTTCCGCCGTACTTTGTTCGATATTACGAGTAGGGGTTCGGTTCTAGCTTAAGGTGCCTCGAGCATTTCCTGTAAAAGAGGACAAAGCGAGGATTAGTGGCGAATGGAAGCGAAGAAAAAACTTAGCGCCATTTGTTTGATCTCGGTAATGCTCAAATCATCAGAGAAGTATAAATAAACAGCATATGTCTGATTGTGTGCACTTTCTATTAACTAGAACAAATGAAAGATGAACATTTTCAACAAGTTTCCGTCAATCCTCCGGGAAAGGAGAATAGAGATCCACAGTAAAAATGAAACATATATGGGCATATATGTTTTTTCTTAAATCATGCATGGCCATATGTGGGCATGTATGATTGATATATGGTAATAATTGATTTCAATACAAGGGATTATTGAAACCATGTATGACTAGAATGTTATATCAGTTAGTACCATACATTGATCATTTATGTCCATATATGGCCATATATGAATGAAGAAAATACATATATATCGATATATAAGTTTCTCAATTTTTTATATGAAATTGTTAAAATATACATGCACCATATATATACACATATCTCATTTTTACTAGGTTTGTTTTTTCTATACACATTTGGATAACGAAAAAGGGGCAATTTATTTTGTTCCAGGAGGAAAAAGAAGCTATATTACATATTTCCATTTCAATCGTCAACTTTGATACCCATGTAGAAATTGATAAACGGCTCAGTACTGCGCTTGGCAACCATTGGCTTACGGTCGGCTGCCAATGGTCGACTGCTAATCGGTATGAAACACCAATATCACGTGGCCCAATCGTTGCACCAACCGTATTGGCTGCGTCGGTTAGACAATTGGCCCATTTTTTGATCGTGCTTTTAAGCGTGAACTAAATGCTATTGGATTAATAAAAAAAAACTGTTAAAAACAACTACGAATCCAATTTCACAAATTGATCAAAGATTTTTTAAAAAAATTATTTTAATTTATTACTACATATAATCTGCAGTACAAAAATCAATTCATGTCTTGAACTAATGGACTAATGATTGTGCCAAAATTGGAACACAATTGGTTTTGATGTATATTATACACTCACAAAAATGTTTATTTAAGAGTAATAGAATATTCTTATATTAAGTATTTATAATAAGAATAAATTATTCTTAGAAAACATACATTTATATAAAGAATTATTTTCATTTATATTAAATGGATTTGTTATAGAGAAAAGAATATAATAGTTTTAGTTCAAGAATATTCAACAGATGATAACTGAATATTCTTATTTTTAATAGATTTTCTGTTAGTTTTAATAAGAACATTTTCTTTGTACATGTTTCTTAACGCAAGTATATTTTTTTTCTGAGTGTATAAATCGACGGAAATATATCTCTTGAGCCAACCATGGCTCAATGGTTAGCCAAAGGTCAGCCCAGAGTTGGGCCAAGATTGAATTTTACCGTTGTCAGTGGCCATCGTGCCAAGCTTGGCCCGTTTGTTACCAACGGGAGACCGTTGTTTTTTCTACATGGGTAGTTTGCTCGCGCAAAACATTGCGCAATTTCGCTAACATTTAATGGGCAAAATGGACGGATGCGTAAAATTAACAGACGAAGACGGAGCGAGGCCTCTCGGGCTAATTTCATAAAATGCCACCTTCGGGCTACCCTTTTCATATCTTAACGCCAATATTTGAACGCCACTCAAGGCACCCTTCTCTATCCCAAAAGCATTTGCAACGTTCTTTAGGCGCAGTCTCTGCCGTTCGTTCTGGATCGGTTATGAGAATGTCGCGCATTAACGCAGATATACGTACGTAAGCCGAAGGCAGACCTTGCGTCCGTAAATCCCTCGGGCACCAATACACGGCCACGCTCAAATACATACGAGTCCGCTCGAATGCGTACACATTTCTCGGACCCTCGCGGTGCAGCTACCGTCGATAATCCGGCCTCATGCTTCGAAGGAAATATAACTGAAAAATTAGAATTTATCTAGCAAATTTTGCGCCCGAACATTCGGCATTTTCGCTTCGTAATCCAACGAGCTTTCGTTGTTAAATTAACATCACACTCTTAGTATTATTTAATTAAAATCGACATTACACATTTGCGTTTATATACAATCTTTTTGGGGTGCGCTGAATTTCTCTAAAATTCATTTCATCCAGACATACATTATATCAAAGAATCATTTTACCTGCAATTTAAACAAAATTCATGTTGGACGAAATGGCATTTGATTAATTTGACACTTTACACTGAGAAAAACGTAATAGTAAAATTGAAAACAATTTATATCTATTTGAGGATATCTCATAGTAAAAATGATAATTATCAAAGCAATTTGTAGTACTTTTCTACTAATATTTGCTACATGATTTTTAAATTTTACTATTATTAACAGTAGAAATACTTACTTTTCTAATATATCCTCAAATTGATACAACAAATAGTAATTTGTGATATATCTTTTTTCTCAGTGTAATAATTTCAAGTTTGGATAAAAGGCGTATTTGGATGAAATGAATTTTGGATAAATTCAGGGCACCCAAACTTTTGTTTAATTAAGAAATCAATACGGACACGATCAGCGGACTTTTGATCGAGCGAAAAAAAGCTTGAGAATTGTAGGGAGGGCCCGGAAATTTCACAATATTTAAAGTAGGGCATCATTTGAATGAGCATTTTGAACTGCAATATGTTCGTATTATTCGTTCATCTTTGTCTAGGGAATTCGATATTACATCGAGTAAAATTGAGTATGGAAATAGACGAGCGTGCATGACGCGTATCGCTCGCCAGTGACGCCATTTCGGGGCCCGTGCCGGTATGAACCGCGCATTATTCCGAAACACCTTGACTGTCCCAAATTGTGCCGAATAAAGACGAGGACGAAAAATGGGGAAGGCCGCACGAGCGATACTGCCGAACGGTTTGGGCGCGTGTCGCGCGAGCAGCTGTTACTACTAGTCATTGTGTTGCCGTTGAAAGGAGAGGCTAGAAAGAGAGAGAAGCAAGGAGGAAACGAAGGGGGCATGATGCCGCAGAGCGAGGGGGTAAGCCTCGCAGCGCGTGTAACGAAGGCGGGCGCGAGTGCATAATGGCCCAAAATGGACAAATTATAGAGAGAAATTTGAGAATATCGCTCAGCAACCTGGCGAAGCAATCCACTGTTCGCATCTTTACATTGCCACTTTCAATAAAGTGTTTTACAGTTTTAGCCACGAAAGTTATTTCGTAAAAGTTATCTCCTTGCTTTCCTTGTGTTCGTCATTGAATTTTTTTTCTCTTTGTTTTCAATTTATAGGTTGACAAAAAAAATTGTAGAATTTTTAAATGGTAGTATAGGATAAATTTGTTATCTTGCCTTTACTTCCATATAGAGAGAAAAATTACTACAAATATAAATTACTAGAAATTACTATCTTAAGTTAGCAAAACGTATCAGTTTGTTGACAATTGTTTTTTGAAAACTTCCCATGTAGAAAAACCAACGGTCTCCCGTTGGTAACGAACGGGCCAAGCTTGGCACAATGGCCACTGACGACGGTAAAATTCAATCTTGGCCCAACTCTGGGCCGACCTTTGGCTAACCATTGAGCCATGGTTGGTTCAAGAGATATATTTCCGTCGATTTATACACTCAGAAAAAAAATATACTTGCGTTAAGAAACCTGTACAAAGAAAATATTCTTATTAAAATTAACTCTTAGATATAAAAATATCTCTGTGAAAAATCTCAAATATTACTCTAATGTTGATGTATTCAATGATTATTTCAGTACACAGTATCTATTTATTTATATAATTGACACATGCATTTGATGCTTGTGTGCGAAACATGCGATATTAGACATATTTGCGGACAAATATATTGTCTAACTGTGGCTCTGTCCATGCCATAAGCGTATTTAATATTAACAAAGAGTAATCAATTAAACAATTCATTAATTAATGAATGACGCAATGTACTTTGAATTTCATACAACATAATAAACTGAATTTGTCATAGTAATATTTTGATTAATTTTAATTAATTTTAAGCAAAAATTTATTATTGTTTTCTGTTCATTTATAAGCAGCTTAATTTATAAAAAAAATGGAGGTAATTTTGATAATTTGATAATTAGTTAAACATAAAATTATCTACACGGAGAGAAAAGATTAATAAAAATTACTGACATTGTTGGTAAACTGATCATATACTTGCAAGAACTGAAAAATTACTATCCTAAGTTAGTAAAAAGTGTCCGCTTTCTAAGAATCATTTTCAACAAATTGATACATTTTACTAACTTAAGATAGTAATTTTTCAAGTTTTGCCAATATATAACCAGTTTACTAAGAATGTCAGTAAATTTTATTAATCTGTAATTATTACCTAAATGACATGAGAACGCTAATAAAGTGCAACACAGTGACAGCGAGACTGGCTGCCAATTAATGTACCTGTATTTCTTAATGTTCTTAATTTAAATTTAATATGTTAAATAAATGGTCTAAATATCCATATTATTTTCTTATACGAACAGCCGATTGATCTTTGGTAGATATCGCTAATTATATTATAAACAAAAAACGATAATTACGCTTTAATATTAATCTCCTTATAATGACAAAAGTGTATTAATAATAGCAAAGCCGTAATTAAAATTATCTTAATTACATTTGGTTAATAATTGGATAAATCAGAGAAATAGGACGATAATTAAATTAAATAAGAAAAATGGTATTGCATTACACGTCAATTATTATCGCAATTTCAACAACCGAAATAATTAATAAAACAATGCCAGTTTTCCCATTACACGTCAATTGCAGTTGATCGTCGCATTAGCAGGTTAATTGAATTTAATTGCATTTAGGATAAGGCTCGTACTTAAGGCTACAATTTATTATATATTAACTGGAATGCGCGTGTGGGCTCCCTTCGGCAGGCAACGATTCCTAACCGAAAACCAAGACAAAGTACTCGTTTCGCTGGCAACTTAAGGGTTCAACTTTTTCCACTTAAGGGCGAATCCACCCTTATTCTATTTGCACCCTCGTTCTTGTAGCATCTAACGAATGCACAAGCTCGACCGCAAACAGTCCTCCTCTTTTTTGCCCGTGTATATAATGTTTCCTCGTTGTATCCATGTTGATACTCTCGTAACATCAGTTTTTTTTTTTTTTTTTTTAGCGACTTCGACCTCCGTTTGGATGTTTTAGATCTTAAACGTCGGACGCGCCGTAATTCTCTTCTTTCCGCCAGCCAGATAAATATGCAAATCTTCTTTGTTACACTTCCTTCCGTCCTTCCAATGAAAAAAATTTATATAGGTGGCAAATATGTTGGCATATATGTTTCTCAAAATATATATATGCCACATATATGGCAACTTATATAATTTTTTTTAATGGGTTACGTTTCGCGACGAAACGATTTTTCAATTAACCAATCGTCGAACGCCGCGTACATTTTTCGTGTTCATTCGCGCAATTCCTTCTCTACATTCTAAAGTACCGAGCTCTCATATACAAATGTTCCGGCACGTGTCGAGCGACTTTCAAAAGAAAATTAGGAATCTCCAGCTGTCGCGCCAAGTCACCCCCGGAATACTCCCGAAGGGCCTCTTTTTTTCCTATTTCAACGACGAAATTACATTGCATGCGATTTACAACCGGTTCAACGTTGCGATAGGATTATTCTCGTAGAGAATTTGGATGTATATTAAACGTCAATTAAAGGTTGCGTCAGGTACATATAAAGGTTAATAAGAAGTTGAAGGACGTATAGCCGACATATGTAAAATGATCATTTAATGATCCAATGTCATCTTTTAAAAATGTTTTAAGAACGTTTATTACAGACGTGTATTACTGTTATTTTTACGCAATTAATTATTTGATATATATTAAATTAAATAGTATTAATAAATTACCTTAGTAAAAATGTAACATTTAAGTTCATATATGTTCTAACAATTTCATATATTGACATACAGGTTTGTTCGTACTTCATATTTGGCCGTATATGGTTGATTAATTTCAACCTACAACAAATGTAATGATTAATTTCAATATAAGGAAATTATTGAAACCATATATGGCTAGATTATTATATCAATTATTGCCATATATGTTCATATATGGAATTGTTAAAACATAAATGTTCATATATGAAATGTAATCACATAAAAATAACGTAAAAATAACAATAATACACCTCTATAACAAATGTCCTTAAAACTTTTTATAAACATGATAATTGATATTTTATGTACGTCGATTATACGTATTTCGAACTTCTTATTGACCTTCTTATGTACCTGATGCAACATATTATTGACATCTAATATATGTGTAAATTTTATACGGGTTACATTTTTGTTGATTAAAATCGGCCAGATCCTTTCGTGCCTATTCGATGTTAACGAATGTTCCAGTGTATTTTTACAAGCGTAACGAAATGTATTCTTTTAATATTAAGGTAATGTTAATGTAATTAACGTTAACCGTTACTGCAATTATAATAACAGTTTATGAGTCGGCAAAGATAAAAAATTCTACATTCATTTATTTCAACATAAAAATTCCTTCTTTCTTTTCGCGATAATTACTCTATTTATGACTTTCACCCAATAAAAATATTTGGAGTTGTCCATGTTTATTTAAATATTTCATTTAACGAAATAGAAATAAGAAAAACAAAAGCATATTTTACTATTATGGTACAAAATGTAAATAAACTGTTTTTGTTTAGTATTTACATCCATTCTTATGTCCTTTGGTTGTAAATAAACAATATTATTGTTTATATTTCTTTAATTTGACTTTTAAAATGTTTACGAACATTATATTTTTATATGTTCAGTTTTAAGAAAGTTTCACTCTTCAGTACTAGTTTACTATTATACCTTTCCAAATATTCAAGAAGACTATATTTAGTAAAAAAAAAAAGTAACTAAACAAACTCCGCTTTAATGAATCGCTATTTCGCCTGCTATTTAATTACTAAACTACCAAACATTGCGCTTAAATTCAAAAAAGTCTTTTTTCAATTTGTCACATACCGCGCAGGTATACACTGAGAAAAAAGTATTAGTAAAGTTAAAAACAATTTATATCCATTTAAGGATATCTCTGAAGAGTGAAAAATTTTACAATTAAAAATAGTAAAAATGATAATTATCAAAGCAATTTGTAGTACATTTGTACTAATATTTACTACATGACTTTTAAATTTTACTATTATTAACAGTAAAAATAATTACTTTCCCAATATATCCTCAAATTGATACAAAAAACAGTAATTTGTAATACATCTTTTTTCCCAGTGTACGGCTGGAAAATTTTATTGAGTTTTAGCACCCCATGACTCGATAATACTACCCTAGTAAAAATTTTTCGTGGCATGCCACATTAGTGGTATGGTCCTTACGTGGATATCACATGTACAGCCCTACCTAGGTTTGCCATATCAGGGTCATATAAGG
>JABFPN010003508.1:0-17856 GCA_022817305.1 Leptoteleia sp. ZL-2020
TTTCATTTAAACATATATTCAAAAATACAGATGTTCTATTAAAATTATTGATTCCACTTGGCAATTATCCTTTCAAAACAAGCATTAAAAATCTTCAATTACGCGAAACAACTGATTTTAGAGAATCAAACTGAAATCGTCGCATCGAAATTCAACATACTGCGCGGAAATTAAATCCATGCACCTCCGTATCACTTTTAATTCACTTAAATCAGCGGTGTTGCTTTTCTCCTCATTGTTCCGTCACATTTATGACGGCATAATATCTTGTAATAAAGGCAAAGTGGCGAAGGCTGAGGGGACGCCCCCGCTCGTTCGTGGGGGGTAGTATTTTAAATGCCAATGATTTTATATCTCCCTCGGGGCACATATCGCATTGCTCTATATAGACCAATCGCGGTCCCGGTACATTGTCAGTCGAGGCGACGAAATCGCCACCGAAACATCCCGCCTTAACAAGCTCCTCGCTATTGTCAAAAAGTCCAAGTCTCGAAATTCCAAAAAAAAAAGAAGAAATATAGAAAAGAAAACAGAAACAAGTCGATAAACAAGCATTAAAAGTTCGAACCGTATATAATTTTAACTTCCAACGTTCGCCAAAGTACCGCGCGGTTATTAACGCGTCGAGTTGAGAGAGCGCTCGGTAGATGGCGCGCCCGGTCGCTTTTCTCGCAAGTGATACAGGCAGGGGAAAACAATTTTCATCCGCGAGCGATGAAATAACGTATCGGCGTGGATTGCGCAACGACGGGACGGATTAAAGAAAGAAAAAAGGAGGAAAAAAAAAGAAAGAAGAAGGAAGGTGTCCAAAGAGAAAGCATAGAGCGGGGAGAATAACCGGGCGATTAATTACCGGTGCCCGTCGGATAGAAAGATGTGCCGCAACCTAATTTTCGTGGCCGGTGAGAGGAGCGAATATTCGAAGATAGCGGAATCCTGGCGGTGGCAGCGCGCGGCGAAGACGAGCCAGTGAAAGTAGCCTTCGGAGACGGAATTGGCGATTCGAATCGAGCCGGCTGGCCGGCCGGCCGAAGCCTATCGCCAATAGTATAGTAGTCATTAAAGCGAAGGTTGCCTAGATTTTCGAAACGCTCTCGCGTCCTCGTTCGCGTTCCTTTCGCGGCGCGACACGCAGAGGACGACACCGGAACCGCATCGGCCAGCCACGCGAGATATGATCACGATGGACGCTACCCAATCGCAGTACACAAGATATTGTATGAGCCCTTTTTTTCATTTTTTTTTCTTGATAAGAATCGGGCCAATTTGTTGCGGCTGAGAAAAGTTCGCTTTGGAATGGAACTGAAAAATGAAACGTTTTGAAACTAAGTAAATATAAACAAACTTTGTTTTTGTTTAGTATTTACATCCACTTTTATGTCCTTTGGATGCAAACAAACAATATTATTGTTTTTGTTTCGTTAATTGGATCTTTTGAATATTTACAAACATTGTTTTTTTATTTTTTTTATATGCTCAATGTTAAAAACGTCTCGTTCTTCAGTTCCATCGGTTTAGAATCAATGTTTATGGTATGTACACTGAGAAAAATGATATAATAAAGTTTATTATATTATAATTGACCAACGGACAGGTCAATTATACTATATACTTTTTCTCAGAGTATAATACAAATTTACTTGTATCAATATATTGATGATTGCCTAGTAATAATTATTTTACATCAATGTTGTTGTAAGGTATAAAAATTTTTGCCCCAACTTTTTTCTACATGCAATTGCAATCAAATTATGATTATTCACTCTTCTCTTTTCATGTTAGCTCTGTTTTCGTACGCTTTTCTAACTCAAACATTTTAAATGTTGTCTTTATTACGCATGATTCTAACTGCTGATTGAAAAAATAATGTAAAATTCTTCATTTAAATTAACAACTTTTATTTTTAACTAACTATATATTTAAATTTTAATATCACTTGCCCAGCAACAAGTATAAATATTATTAAATTTAATAACTCACAAAAATAACAAATATATGTTTAATATTTAGTCACCATTAAAAACATATTAATTAAATGCAACCTTCTTTATTACAATAATTCTATTTACAATCCAAGATAGTAATTTTTATGTAATATTCGTCGAAAATGGAACGAACATAATTATAAAAACGATTTATCCTCAAACAAGTATATAGACAGGGCACTAACTATGTTAGTAATTTATCAAAGACTCGCTTTTTTTTACCGCGCACATATGGTAAATTAACAGACACCTCAGACGATGTCTCTCTAACACGCCAGAAGGTATAGTAATTTTAAACACAACTCTTTTTTTTTTCTCCCTTTCTCAGCGTAAATTTCAAGAGATCACGTAACGTAATCGTCGCGCGTACAAAGCAACTTTTTCACGCGAGATATTCCTAACATTCTTATTTTCCATCTTTCCGAAAACTTGATTAATCGAAATCATAGTGGGGGGGGGGGGGGATTGAATTTCGAAACGCGAATGGAAAAGTGGGCAACTCGATTGAAATCACCAAGTCGTAACAGTTTGTTGATCAAACGCGCGTTTTTTTCACCGTCATTTTTTTTATCTTTTCTTTCTTTCGTTTCTTTTTTTTTTCTTCTTTTTTTTCCTTCTCACAAACTCATCATGTTCACATTAGCGCATCTCAAGGAAGAAAATATTGCGCGGCCAGGAAGGTCGACCAGATTGTAACTTGTAGAAATTCTGCCGCGAAGAGAAATGTAGCTTGGTCACCTCGTACTTATGGTATAATTAAGTTTTACGACACCTAATACGTTAAATACGTGGTACACGACGTGCCGCGTGAAATATTGCAAACGCAGCCGAGTTTCCCAAGCGAAATTTTAATTGGGAAAATGCGCGGCGTTATTATTAATTATCAATTGAATTTTAATCGTTAATGTTTTCATTAACGCGCGCGCGCATTAATTATATTATAAACTTGGCAACGGCGAGATTGCGTAATCGGCAAAATAATCGTTTTATCGGTGCAAACGTTTGGCGATCCGACCCCCGGGACCCCCCACTTCTTTCTTTATTTTGTTTACGTTGCGCCTCATTTTTTTCCCGCCGAGCGTATTTTTTGAAAGAAAGAAGAAAAAATGGAAAAAAAAAAGAATGAAAAAGCCAACGTTTCGCAATTTACGAGCGATATCCATTCGAGATGCTGCAAGCAACGAAATAAATCATCCGCTGCGAGCAATAAAATGTATCGACAGCGTGGTTTCGATCGCGCGCAAACGCGGAGAAAGCCGGGGCTTTTGTTCGAAAATGATGTGTAATATATTTTTCTATAATTTACATATCATGCGGCTACGCGCGCGAGCCGCTTCATGCGCGCGCGCATTTATGTACTACGAATTATTTATGTACTACGTCGACGTAAATTTCGCAAAATGTTTAAATGAAGCAACAAAATTTGCATTTTATTCCACGCTATGAATATTGATGGTGCGATAATTGAAAAGCAACTTCGACGCGATATAAAAAGTACGGGTGTCGTCATTATTGTGCGACGCTTTAATTCGGTATCGTTCGGCGACACGAATAATTACTTCATTGCCGCCGCGGAATGTCGCAGGTCCCTCGGATTGCAGTCGTGAAGAAAAAAGTTTCCGCGTTTCGAGTGTTGATCGTTTGCTCGATATTTTAGATGACCACTCATTAAATTTTCCATGATGAGAAGCAAAATGCCGTTGAACGGCTGAAAAATGTAAAAAAAAACGCTGAAAAAAGCTGAAAAACTGCTAAAATTGGAAGTTTGAAACATTTTTCAGCTTTTTTCAGCAATTTTCAGTGTTAAATGTATGCAATATAACATGATGCGTTTTTGTTTAGTGGCGTCACCTTCGCCACTTTGTTGAAACAACAAGTTCTACTGTTTATGTATCATCAAAATAATACAGTTAATCATATTAATACTGTAAAATGATATTCTAAAGGATTCACTGGTCTAATGATATTCTAGAAGATTCACTGGTCTAATGATATTCTGGAGGATTCACTGATCTAATGATATTCTAGAGAATTCACTGGTCTAATGATATTCTAGAAGATTCACTAGTCTAATGATATTCTAAAAGATTCACTAGTCTAATAATATTCTAGAAGATTCACTGGTCTAATGGACAACAATATTCTAAACTATTAAAACTATAAACATAATTTATTTTTTACAATAAGACGTGACTAACAATGCCTATTAACGTATCAAATCACTTCTTATTGATTACAATTCTTATTGATGACAATTCCTTTTGATTACCATTGAATGATTAAATAAACGACGTATCCGCTTTGTTGTGTTTACAGGGCAACTGCATTCGCCAAGCGGCGACAGTGACAATAGCAACGGCAGCCAGCGCACGGTAGCCGTTCCGCGTGTCGAGATAGAGCAGCAACGTCAGCGGCTGCAACGTCAGACTCCCCTGCCCGAAACCGTACCTGCTCTTGCCTCGACAAATCACTCCACTAACACAACCACCACAACCGCCTTCACCGTCGCCTCAAGTATGCTTCTCCTTCAGACTCAGGTCAGTATCTCAGTTGTCTCAACTGCATTCAAATGCTGCGCACCAAGTAACTCACCTCCAGCCTGCAAATATCAACAGCAACAATTTCATTACAAAACTTACATCACGATGAATCCAATAAGCCTTATCTTTGCCATCGTCACGCATATGATGTACACCTGAGTTCTTGCAGAAATAATTATTTAAGGGAGTTTGCAATTCGAACGTTGCAAATCTATCAAACAATGTCGAACTGGTAGAGAATTTAATGATCTTCATTGTTAAAATTCTGCACTTTGATATCGTTTGTTATAATATTCCTAGGTCAAAATTTATATATGTTAATTTTTGCATGGGTACCAATACTCGAAGCATAACAAATAACCGTCAAAGATCATCTATATTAACATTGCAATGGTGCATTATTTATAAGAATGTTCGTCAAATGGAAGCTATGATAAATTTGGAGCCAAGTTCAAATCGTAAGGTCCAGGCAACGTTTCCACGGTCACCAAAATTGCATCGCTTCGCAGACTCCCGTCCTTGTTTCGACATACCTTTGGAATTCGCGTTCTTCTTGACTGGCGCGTTTACTATCTGCATACCTGCCTATGTACCCGGATCCCAAGTACCGTCCTGTAACCTGTTTTCATACGTTTGCATACGAGCGATTAAACACAATGCAAGGAACAAAGAAGCTGTCGCGCTGCTTGACAGTAAAAATACCATCGGCATCCAAGATTACTCTCCCATTACTGTCGATAACGAGAGTGCGTGACGACGAGCGAGCGATTCGACCTGGAAAGACAATGATCTCAGATCAGATCAAGCCCCTTCTCTTTGGTTTCGCGAAAAGATGAGTTACCAATTGATTGATCTACTGGAAATAAGTTGATCGTTATGTGTATCATAACTGAGTGGGTAACTGGTTGTTTCGTGGACTTTTTGGCTCGCTTTTATTTCGCTGAAACTTTATTGCAAAGGAACTACGATGGTCGCAGAGTTAGCTTAGTTAATAAAGCAAGAATATTAGTCGACTTTGAATTTCCCTCCTAAATTTAAATTAGAATATATGTACATACATATATTTAGATATGAATACGTGCTTCTCGTGTATGTGTGTATGACTCTCCCTGGGGAAAAGCTTGCAAAATGTCAAGCGGAGTCGAACCATCGTAGATTAAATGTTTCCCCTTTTACATCCCCTCGTCCTCCGCAAGCTGTCAACTATTATACCTACAATGGTACCGCAAATTATATATTAAAGTGAAATTGAATAAATAAGAGTTTTGTTAGGCGACGTTAAATTTAATCCAGGTATTGTTTGGGATCGATTTTGATCTAATAATTTTCTTCTTTATGCAGAGTCCCTTCGGCTGCAGTAGTTTCGCAGACCTGCTTACCGGCACTTATACGGACTCCGCGGACGCCGGCAGTCTGCCGGAAGAACTGGATCCATTTCCGGAGATCCAGTTGGGCAATCCCCAACCGGAAGAACCTTCTCATAGCCATCCTCAAGCTACATCTTTACCTGACGAAGTACAAGCTGATTCCCTCAGGTAAGTTGCAATATATGGTCTACCAACTAACCATAGTTATCTATAATAAAATATAATTAATTATTGTCCTCCATATAATAAATTACTGTAAATATAATGTTTCAACTTTATGTATATAGTCCAACGCCTTTGCCGAGTTTCCAAGAAACCTATACGATCCAGCGATATTCTCGGCAAGAGTTAATGGAGTTGGGCATTAAAATGGACGATGACTGTTACTCGGTTTATCCGTGCGGCGTCAACTTCGGACAAGAATTTCCATCCTACCAAAACCACCAGACTCACCAAGCCCACCAGCCTCACCAGACACACCAGGCCCACCAGACCCACCACTCGCAACAGCAACAGCATCCGACTTACTTCTCCGCGGAAGCGGCGCCAACGCCGGCGGTGGTGGCGAACTCGCAGAACCACCAGCAGGACGCGCCCTACAACGCGGTGCCGATGATGTACGGACCGCCGCAGAACACCAACGTCCAGGCGATCATCGGTACCAACGAACTGAGGTCGGTGCTGCCAACCAATCAACGGCCCCGGCGTGCCTCACTGCCACCCCAGCAATCCGAATCCACTAGGTATTCACCAACGACAAATATGTTATAATTTAAGGCCGTGTTCCAAAATTGACTGGTGGTATTATGCATCTTCTTCTGGCTTATTAACATTTATATGCTTGTCTCAATAATGTAGTACTGGCGGTCAATTTTGGAACACTCTTTAAGTTTAATACCGAGCTTGTGGAAAAGGATTCTGAAGAATGTCGGGGAAGACTGAAAAATGCTGAAAATTCCTAATTTTAGCAATTTTTAGTGTTTTTCAGCGTGTTTCTATTTATTTATAAATATTTATCTATATCGTATCTTGACGTATATAAATATTTATGAAACATTATCGATAACAAGCAAATAAGTTAGAAAATTTTAACCCTACCAAGACTCGAACGCACAATCTACAAGTTACAAGTTAGTTCCAAAAAACACTCATACTAATATTCAAGATAACTGTTAGCCTTAGAAAACTGCACTTTCAACGCCAACGATAAGGTGTTTGACTTAAAATTCCTAGCTTGTGAGTTCAAATCTTCATGGTATCACAATTTTTATTCCTCTCCCTTAATTAATATACCTGTATAAATATCGTGCAAATATTTTATCAATATTTCCTTAATATTTAAAATCATTTATAAGACATTTATTTCTCCGGACGTCAAATGTTGTTTAAATTGCATTCTTCTTTTTTTTTTTGCCTACTGATGTGTGTGACGTATGAATGTGACGTATGGCTTATGTACGAAAAATGCTCGCTTCGATTGGACAAAAATAAGCGCAATAATTATATAACGCGTCAATCGCATGATTGATTTTACGTCCGTCAAAAGCACGCGATTTTTATTTACAATCTACTTAACGACGCTGATCGGATTATTGAAATGAGTTGATCTCTATTTGCGGATTAAATTAAAAAAAAAAAAAAAGGCCAGCCGAAACTTCGGGCGACGCTAATTTAATAACGCGAACCGACGATAACTTTGCTCTTTTCGCAAAGACGCTAATCTCGTCACTCGGTTACTTAAAAATACAATTCAGCATACTTCGCTTGTTCATTATTTAAGATTAATTCAATTCTTTAGCTTAATTCGAATCTAACTGCTGGCTACGTTAAATTATTAATTATGCGCGCGATTATTATATTTTATATGTTATTAATGTACGTTTAGCTAACTTACACTTAACAAATCAAGTTTTTCATTTCACCAGCGCGCACATAATTAATATATAAATTATTTTGCACCGCAAGAAGTTAAATTGATGTAAAATCGTGTTTACAATAAATTTGCATAAATTCTGCGTAAGGATGGAATATATTAATGCATGCTGTTTTTTTTTCTTCTTTCTTTTTCTTCGAAAGCGTACGATTGCCTCTCTCCTTTATTTCCTGACAAAACGAAGCTACAGCATACATTTCTATCTCATAAATGAAATTGCTATTGGGCTTTTTAAAACAAAATTTAAACCTTTTAATAATAATTGGATTATAATTGCAACCCAATCGAATATTCTTTCATATAAATTTATTTTACAATATATTTTGGTGCTTATTGTACACTCGACTCTGGATATAGCGAGCGATTAGCATAATCTATAGCCATAAATCCCCCACCAACAATACCTTACCCTCACTTCACAAAAGTTATGTATAAAATTTATTATAAGAGAAATAGTCGTATGAAACTACATGATAGTTAAATTGGAATAAAAATTTTTGTTATACTTACAGCAGCAGTGAGTCACCAAAGTCACGAGGGGCAGGCAACGGATCGACGACTGGATCACCATCGCCAGCCAGTGAACGAGCTCCCCCTAGCCCGAGCCAACTGTGCGCCGTTTGTGGGGACACCGCAGCCTGCCAACACTACGGAGTACGCACTTGTGAAGGTTGCAAAGGTTTCTTTAAAAGAACAGTACAAAAGGGTTCAAAGTATGTTTGCCTCGCTGAGAAGGCTTGTCCGGTCGATAAGCGACGAAGGAATCGCTGTCAGTTTTGCAGATTTCAAAAGTGCCTCATGGTTGGCATGGTCAAAGAGGTAATACACTATTCCCCTTCGCTAGTAACTTCTAAATATTACTAGAATAGAGTGTTTCACTATTTAAATAAGGAAGAGTATATAATTGAAATATCCCTAATAGCAAGAAATATTCATAAAGATTTCAAAAATATTCCTTGCTATTAGGGATATAAAATAACATTTAATAGTCAACAACGTTTGACGCGATAATTATATCCATTTCTAGATGATAAACTGGAATATTAATGTTTGCAGGTGGTAAGGACAGACTCATTGAAAGGTCGCCGAGGTAGACTTCCATCGAAGCCAAAATCGCCGCAGGAATCGCCGCCGAGTCCGCCGGTTTCACTGATAACCGCTCTGGTGCGCGCCCATGTAGATACCACGCCTGACAGAATGAACCTCGACTATTCACAGTACCGTCCCGACGACCCGCCAATTAGCGAAATGGAGAAGACACAACAATTCTACAACTTGCTGACATCATCTGTTGATGTGATTCGAAATTTCGCCGAGAAAATTCCCGGGTTCACGGATTTGTTGCGAGACGACCAGGTAAAAATCCCCTACATGACAAACCTATTTTTGCACGATAAAAAAAAATTAAATAAAAAACATTGGCTTTTTGTTCAACATGTTCACTCCATACATGTTTCGAATCAACCATGCGTTCGATTTTGGAAATGTTGTTTTCATGTCAATTGTTAATATAATATTCGCCTATTGTTGATCTTATTATTTAGCCCTAATGTTACACAGAGTTAACACACGGAGAAAAATGCGATAGCATTGTAGCGATAACATTCTTAATATAGAATGTAAATATGATTGAAACAATATCAGTGGATGTCAATTCCATGACATTCACTATTGTAACAATAGTATAGTGACTATTAATTCGCGATATCAATAATACAGATCTTAAGAGCAAATTCAATTTCATTATCCCTGCACTCAGAGAAAAATTTAGTGTAGCTAATTAAAAATACTGCAGTTTGTTTTTTTCACATATATAGTAGCCAATATAAATACAATGATCAATGATAGTGCGATGTTATACTAACAACACATTAACATAAAAATAACATTTGCAAAATACTTTCATTAATTAGTTAATTCTCCAAGTGAACCCTCCACCCTAGAATTGCTAGTTATATTAATTAAAGTCAGAATAAAACAAAGATAAATAAATGCTTTTATTCATTATTTGTATCTTACATAAACGAACTGTTTTTTTCTACTCAATTATAAAAGCATATGCAATTCTTTTTGACTAGAGGTCTCTGGGGTGCATTGGGGGATGGCCCATATAATATTTATTTCAAGTGTTTAATTTCCGTCTAAAATGAATCAACGGATTTTCTCACTCGAGTTTTTAACAAATGTCATCAAACTGTTCGCATCGACTAACAAACGAACGAATCACGGCGCTCTGGAATCGCCAGGTGAGCAATTCCGGAACGCCTCTATACTAGACAATGTCTCAGATCGATAGGCCGTACATTTTCGAAAAGGTCATCCTCGGCGATGGGTCGTCCTCTGTTTTATACAGAGACGTTGTCTGAGTGTAACGAGGCATCACGCACGTTTACGTGACGTATCGTGATTGCCGATAAATTTCCCCCCATTTTTTTTCTTCTTCTCTCCTCCTTTATATATATCACTCGTTCATTCTATCTATTCTCTTCACTTTTGCTGCCACGGGTCATTAAACTCGGTACAGCACAATAGAAAATAATTTCCATAACTTTTAATTTTTACAGGAATTCCTTTTCTTGTCGGCTAGCCTCGAACTGTTCGTGCTAAGACTAGCTTATCGCACACGCGTCGATGACAGTGAACTGATATTCTGCAACGGTATGGTGCTCGCGCGCGAGCAATGCCAGCGCAGCTTCGGCGATTGGTTCCACGGGATCTTGGACTTCTGTCGAGCCCTGCACGCACTCGACGTCGACATTAGCGCCTTCGCTTGCCTTTGTGCTCTCACCCTAGTCACTGGTAATTAATTCATTTTTGTACTTTATTAAAATGTTTTACTAAAAAAGCCATGTTAATAAAAATCACTGATGAAATTCCACAATAAAGTGTCAAGCGGTTTATGATTTTTTAAATTAATAAAAAAATGAAATTCAATTTCATACATTACTTTCTTTTTGATAACATATTGACTTCCAAATATACAATTGTATACAGGGGTTTGGCGTTTTAGGCTGATAAATATATAACTTTGTATCAATCAAAAGTAGATTTATGTCCGGTAATATTCGGCACGAATCGACAAAATAATTAATAGAACCTCAATAATTATTTATTGATGGATTGGGCGTTAGATGACATGAGATAACTGACATTCGGAATTATTACGATCGATAATGAATCTCGTATTTATGAAATTATATTCAAAATATTAACTTGTCAAATAGCATGGACAAAATTACAATTCACTTCTTAGTTAATAAGATTCTACTGAATTTTTTAACGAGATTCGTCAGTTCGTTCTCGCGAACCTTAATATTTACATATATGCATATAAAAAAGCTAATGTATTAAAGAGAAACTGTTTTGTTTTGCAGACAGGCACGGTTTGAAAGAACCACGACGAGTGGATCAGCTGCAGATGAAGATAATATCATCGTTGCGCGACCACGTGACGTACAACGCGGAGGCACAGAGGAAGGCGCAGTATCTGTCGCGACTGTTGGGCAAATTGCCGGAGTTGCGCACGCTCTCGGTGCAGGGTCACCAGCGGATCTTCTACCTGAAATTGATGGACCTAGTGCCGGCGCCGCCCTTCATCGAAGCGATGTTCATGGCGACCCTGCCTTTTTGAACGCGTGTCACCGCGACGGGACCGACGCCACGATACACGCACCCACTCTTACTTTTGCGTTTCGCATTATTTTGCCGGTGGGACGGCCGAAATGCCACGGGTGCAGTCGCAATTTTTGTACGCGGCTTACTGGCACCGCGTAGCACTAGATTTTATAATTTTCTATCAACGAGCAACGCCTTTGTTCTTTCATCTTTTGTCGCCGTTAACAATTTGGCGTTTCGACCTCCCACGCTGAACCCGGCCCGCGCCAATCGCGTTCCAATTCTCCAGTTAATTTTTATATACGCTGGATACTTGCGAGGAGTCTCGTTTATAAGTTGCGTCCGCTTTTTCATTACACAACAATCATTAGAAGGCATGTATGCGCCGCGTACTCCTCGCAAGATCGACCGAACAAAACGGCGCGGTCCGAGTGCGTCCTGCTGAACGAATCCTGTGATTAAAGGAGCGCGGATTTTTATAAGAGGATATAACTCTTGCGCATTCTTGTGACCCTTTAACTAGGGAAAGTAATTGGGATCCTTAGATGAGCTACCTTTAACAATATACCGTTTGGAAAATTGATCGAACTGAATTGAGAACCGTAAATATGGTACTAATATGATGATATTTATAAGACATCTTAAATACACTTGATGTATTATAATTATGCATTATAAATATCAAATTGCATTAGCTTTACTTGGGGAAGTCCTTGTGGGAACATGAGTAAATGCTGCAATTATTGCGATGATCAGAAAAAGATTGTTGAAAAATCTTTATATAATAAGCGTTGGATACACATGTCTGATGTAAAGAAATATTAGGCGAGCCTAGTTATTAAAATATGCTCGGAATTGGATGATAACAATAATATTTTCATTATTGTTCACTAAACTTGAATAGTACTTAAAATGAGACAAACGTATTCGGCGATTACAGGAAAACCTAATATTCTTTTTACAATCCCTTTATCTAAATTTAATCATCAGTACTATCTATAAAATTATGAATTGCAGCATTCTTCTAATTTTAATTTAAACGTGAAACTCAAATGGTTACTTTGTGTCGGGGCCATAAGTGATTTTCTTCAGCAGGACGTTTCCTCGTACGATAATTTGCATACGTTGCTCCACGACCAACGGTTGATTTCGAGCAAATCCGCAATAATTTTGGATCACGAGATGTATATATAATAATTTTGGATCACACACCGGACACATATCAGAGCAAATTGCTCCTTGTCGCTTTCGAGTTTAGCTGTACTACATCCCGCACACAAGCAGTCCAAGGTGAGGCGTTGTTTGGCGCTTAGGTGGACGAGAGACCAAGAGCTTTCGACTTGCAACATGACAATGACGATGACGATACTTCACGAGGCGATTAATAATCAATCGACGTGCGCGAGGATCCTAAATCGCGGGATCGAACATTTATCATCGATCCCCGACAACCTAGATACTCTTACATTTATGTGATTTTAGATCAATAAGCCAAGTTACGTACGGCGTCGTTTCGAGAACAATCATTCATCGCAAATACGGATGTTCCGTTCCGTTTCCGATAATCGGAACAAGATGATTAATCGCGCATTAATCAAGTGCACGCGATTGAAGCAATCTGAAACGACGTCGGGATAAAGTTACTATTACGTTATGATGTTACTTTTAACCAAACTAACGTAGACAACTGTATTTATACGTATGCTACATTACTATTTTACGTACTATTCGCGATCGCAATAACGCACACAAACACACTTGATCGCATGAACAAGTTCTCGTACGTTAGAATATTTTTCTATGAAAAAAAGAAATAAACAAAAAAAATACACAAAAAAAGAAGAAAAAATACTAGACTCGAAATTATTAGTAACGACACTTTGGGGCTAGAAGTTGCAATTTTACTCACAAATTTGAACATTTCTTTGTAATTTGTTTATTGAGATTGGTAACAAATATTTAAATGCAAACTAAAAAAATGTCATAAAATATAAATTAATTCAATTTGTATAAAAGACACTAATTCCATGACAGCAGACCTTAAATATTAAAAATTGTGTTTATAGTTTTATGCTGAAAAAGACAAATTTAATCTTTTATATACCTTGGCTCGTCGGGTGGCTACCGCCGAACATTTAAATTATGCTCGGAATTATATTGCTTCCGAGCATAAAATCAACTTCTATTCACTTGTCGTTACTTATTGTTTCGAGTGTAATTATAATCAATTTACTTTCTGCGGTTTCGCGTTTAAGTTCGCAAACGATTGACGACGTTTTTTTTTTGATTTGCGACGTTAATGTTAATCGCGCGACTTCGTTTTTTATACGTTTTTATATGGTGATTGTATTGACCCTTGCGATCGCGAATATTATCGCTGCTATTCTATTATACTATTCTACATTACTACCGTAATTACCACTATTTTCGCTGACCTATTATTACCTTTGAAACATTGCATTATTATTATTGTCCCTTATCATTATTGTTAATACTTATTACTGTTGTCCCTTCGCCCTCGGCTCCTCTTTCTATTCTCCGTTGCAACGAAAACAAGAGCGAAACGTGAGAGACGGCATCGTGATTTCCCCCAGGCAACGAAGATGCATCCTGTCGCGTATTATCAGAGTAACTGTTGTGCGTTCTTTCATTCATCCCTTCGTTTTGTTTCTTCTTGTTCGTATTAGTCTTTTCTTTCGAATTGCGATCGAACTGTTAACAATAAAGCCTCCTGCTTCAATTGTTGTCAACAAAAATTGTGTCCACGGAAGGCTCCTTTGGGAATCTTAATGTTCATTGATTTGATAACCGGACTTTTATACGAAAAATTTATATAGATTGTTTATTATGAGACAATGAATAGTATTTTTCACTGAAAAATGATATCTAAATTGTTGGCTAATTATATTGGAGAGTCAATTTGTTTTTAAAGGAATATTATTTTAAAATTATTTTAAATTGCTCATACCATGCAAGATTATGTTTTTAATTGCATTTTCTTTACGAAATATCTTTGCTGATATTATATATGTCGTAATAATTTTATTCTTATCATTTCATTTGGTAACAAATTTAAATGAACATAACATTGAATTAGAATATCAGAAACTATACATGAAATGTAGTTTCTGATTCATAAGAAAATTATGGTTTATATCAATCTTTGTAAAACTTTTGGGACAAATGTATGTTGAAAATATTTTTTTAATGTCAAAAACAAATTTTTATCTAAATGTACTAATCAATAACAAACGTTTTAATATTTACTAAATGTAATATATATATATAAATTTTTGAATGTGTGATGGTTATCAGATCTATTATATATAATTATTATTCATATGTGTTTATATGTGACGTAAAATGTTAAGGAAATGTTGAAAAGAGCGATGTAATCATTCATGAAAAAAGTTTGTTGTTCTTAATTGATTAAATATTATTGTTTTATGTTTGACAGATTTTATGTTATACATTAATTCATTATGTAAAGCAAAGATTTTTATATTTTTTGTATCTTTAATTTATTGTATTTGAACAGAGAATGTTAAAAATATTGTAGATTAATAAGATGTACTAATAAATGTAATTTTTTTTATAATACAATAAATTATAAAGTATATTTTTAAATTGCAAATTCATATATTACAGTATCTGTAATAAGAATTAAATATATATAATTGTTACAGCGTGAACTAAAAGCGTTACACTGAGAGAAATTTATTAGTAGTTGCGCCACTATATATTGTAATAATTCAGAAACATGTGTGGATCTATAGTATTCCTTACAATATGACATAGTCAGATTTATAAAACACAAAAGTTTACCAGAAAAAAATATTACTTAAGAATAGAACTAATTATCTCACAGCCATGATTTATGTGCTCTACCATCACTTTACACCACAACTTGCAAGATACTTGTCTTTGCCAAACTTTAGTGTGAATGTGAGAGAAGTGTGGCCTAAATCTTTTCAATCGCGTTTATTTGAGAAGACCTATAATTCGTAGTAACGATGTAAAGCAGTAGTAAAAAGCATGACTGGTAACTGTGAGGTAATGGGTTCTATTCTTTGGTAATATATTCTTTAAATGTTTTTAAAATATCAAAAAAATGTCAAATTCAAAATTCTATAAAATACTTTCAAATTGAAATATATTTACAACTAATAACAATTTGTCTCAGTGTAAGGTAAAGCACAATTTATTAACGACTTTAATAATTTACACATGAATTTTTATTATATACGAAAGTAAACAATTAATATTTATTATTTTTCTTATGTTAATATTTTATATATTTTTATTTAAATCTTAAGATATATTTAATAATACAGTTAAACCTCGATACCTGCCCACTCAATACTTACCCACTCTTGCAACCTGTCCTGAAAAACTAATTCTAATTGGCTGTTGAAAACGGGATAGATTGCAAGTACAAAAGTTCTGGGACAGTTATCGAGGTTCATTTTTAAAAACATTTTAAATTTATTTCCTGCAGGATATTGCTATTCAACATTGAGATTTCCAAAGGCAACCAAGTTTAACTTTTACTTGAAGTTGCCGATATAGTTATTGTTTTACAATTTATTGTAAATGATTAATAATCTATTATATTTTCGCAGCAGGCTCTGTGAAGAAAATTAAGTGTCACGAAAGTATTTCATACCATTAATTAAACGAAAGAATCCGTAAATATATATATAAACATATTCATGTGCAAAAATACTTCGCATTTAACCCTAGAGGGGCACACTATTATTTATACAGATTCTTCATTTGTTCCTCTATGATTGAATAACATTTGATCACGACTTGAAACTGGTGTTCCTTGAACCCAAGTATGCTCGTGTAGGGTTAATTTGAAGGAAGCGTGACTCTCGACGAAATTTTCGATTCGAAGCACAAGAAGATTGGTTTCAGCGAAAAGTACCTGAATCAGCGACGGCTGTCTTTTTTTTTCTTCTTTTTTTTATAAATGACACGTATTGTAATTTTCTCAATAATGGGAAAAGTAAAGGAGATATAGAATGAATTTTAAATTTTGCACTTTTGTAAGAGAGAGAATAATTGGCAGTGTACTTTTAATCAACTCTGCTGCAAATTTAATGGCACTTCGTAACGTATAAAAATTAAAGAAGGAGAGTAAATAAAGAATGAAAAAAGAAAACAGCTAAACTATTTTGCGCAAAAAGTTTAGTTCGCCGCAGACGAGACTAATAGATACCAACTGATCATTGAATACTTGTTTTACATCGTGAATTAATTTTTCTTCAATATTTTATTTGTTTGTTCGTTAATTTTTTTTTTATTATTATTTATTTTGCATACGCCACAATCTTTTATCCTCGGTGTTCTGATATAAAAATAAACAAATTAAATGTATTCAGAACTCTGCACAATAGACGTACGTGTATATAAATTATTGTGTGTACATATATTATTCACCAACAAATTTGTTTCGTAAGCATGTTAACCCAGAAAAATAAAATGAACAAATCAAGCGTATATTTCAAAATACTATTCGATACATTGTCAATAAGTTGCATTTGAATTGCAATTGATTATGTATTTTAACAATGATTTAACGAATGTAAATAAGGTGCGAAACGAGGTCTTAAGAGTGATTTATACTGAAAGTGCCTTCAGGCTTGAAATTGTCGGAGTTGTTAAGATTCGTTCTAGACTTCGTCAATTTTAGTTCCAAGCTGAAGACCTCGTAACTATGATTAATTAAGAGGGAGGGAGAGAGTGGTAGAAAGGGGGAGGTGGGGAGAAAATGAGAATGAATGAAAGGTACAGCAAAGTGGTTGTCCAATCAATGTGCAAAGTATTCGTCTCTTTTGTTATTCGTCAAATAAGAAACATGTTAAACTTCAAAACCTGCAACAAAGTGAAGGCATAAACAAATTATACCGTTTAATTATTCTTAGCGATTGTGTGCGTCAATAAACACTTTGCATAAACTCAAGTTACGTTGTTGTTATTTTCAAATTTACGTTTTGCTAAAATAAAAGCTAAATTTTATATTATAATAATTACAAAATTGTCTTATTTATAAGTGGTAAGTAAATATATATAATACTAGCTAGACCGGCAAACGTTGTTTTGCCATTTTTTTTATTTAGGTCTATGAAAAATACATAGTAACCGATTCTCAGACCTACTGAATATGCATATAAAATTTGGTAAAAACCGTGCATGAAAAGTTTTTTATATAGGTTACCATATATGTAGGCATATATGCAGGCATATATGTCACATATATACGGCATATATGTCACATTTCCGGCATATATGTAGGCATATATGCAGGCATATATGTTCACTGCATGTCATATATATCACATATATGCGAACATATATGCCACATATATGCGAACATATTTGACACATATATGTTACCTTATTATGCATCT
>JABFPN010003509.1:0-17853 GCA_022817305.1 Leptoteleia sp. ZL-2020
TAAATTCTGGGGTATTGAACCTATATGTACTCTGTAGGTGTAACTGTAATAATTTATGGAAAAACTAAGTATATGTAATGCATACAGTTCTATAAACATAGAATACTATACAATGTGTATAGAAAAATTTCCCAAAAATTATAAGTGATACACATACAAAGAACGTATAGGTTCAGTATTCCAGGATTTATTGCTAAATATGCTATTTATTTTTCTCGGTGTATTGATAAAACTTATATGTACGAAAATGTACATTAAAATTTCTGGTTTATTTAAGAAACTTATTCGTCATGTCGACTATATAAATATCGTTATATTGAATATATAAATTATATACGCTTATAAATAACTTAAAATGTATCTTACTTTCTCTCTGATTGTGATTTTTGTCCACCTTTAACATGGCTTTTACTATTGCAACCACCATTTTGTACCCTCCTATTAACTTCTGGTTGAACGAGGTTAGTATTTGTAACAGCCGATGGCTGATACACTGCTGTTGAACTGCCCGGCGTAGGTTGAATTTGCATTCTGGTGTTATTATTAAATCCAGTGGGATAGATATTTTGCTGAGTGGCGTTACCATTCGCGGGTGAAGTATTCTGCTGCAAATTTCTTTGAGCTGAACCAGGCGATTGTCCTCCAGGTCGGCGAATACGTGCAAGATCATACTGAAGCTCCCTATGCATTCGTAGAAAATGTTTCTTCACGTGATCCGCTCGGTTAAAAGGCTTTTCGCAAACATAACATTCAAAAGGTTTATCCGACCTGTGAATGTTTTCATGCCTAGTAAACAAATCTCTTCTATCAGTGCTGTAGGAACAAACTGGACACGAATATCGTTTCGTTCCAGATGGCGATGCATTTGTTGGACCCATGTTACTTTGCTTAAAAAAGAGAAATGCCATTTAGAAACATTATTACATTTTTAAATTATTATATTATATAATTTAGAATTATCTAATTATCTAAATTATTATACACTGAAAGATACTGATATGAAAATTTTAGCATTTTTAACAGGAACTGTTGTATATTAGTGTTAAAATGTCTAAATTATGGTTGGTAAATAGTTTTTTCTTGTTTGCCATTTTTTATTGCCATCCGCTGACAACCAGACAATTGAAAACAGCTGCCTCGTTAACAGTTCACGTGCGCATGCGACAAAATTTTTACTCAAGAAAACGGTAATAAAATTGAAGCTTGGAGAGAAAGTTATGTGATTGTACGTATGTAAATATAAATATAATGAGAATACTCCAGTTTTATACAAACATATACCTGTATTTCGCTTGAAAATAGTAAAGTATCTCTTTTAAATAGTAATTTTCATGTCGTATTTCTCTCAATGTATTAGATAATTATATATATGTTGTGTATAATTATAACAAGGCGCTGCATTGTTAAAAATAATATATTTATTATAAAAAGACAATATTTTAAATGTAATTATGTTCATTTTAAAATTATTTAAATAGATTATTAAATTAGAATATAACCTCTGTAATATTGCATGCTTTCTTTAAATTTTATAAAATTTTATAATATTCATCACTATCATTTTACAAAGTTTCAAAACACATTTTTCCACTGTATGCTACAAACAAAAGAAACTTGTGTATCATAAAATGAAAATTTTATTAATTTCATACAATGATTTTAACTTTTTATCTCAAATAGGCTGTTTCGTTTTTACCTTAAAAATTCTGATTTAAATTTATTGCATTTCATACATAAAATATTTAAAGGTTAGATCCATAAGTGCAATCACAGGTTTTATATTAGGACGTTATGTTGACTAGACTATTTAAAACATAAATTTTTATAATTTTTTTTCGGATAATAAATTACCGATGTGAAATTATTAAAAGTATAATTAACAAGAAAAATAATATCTTCTTTATATAATTTTTCAACATAGCAATATCATTTAAAATATTGTAGGACGAAAGTTTAATTATTTGTCATAATATTTATATTCTAATGTAATATTATAGTGACTTGAAAGTTTTCCTTTTATAACAAAGGTCCGGATTAATTTGTACTTTTCATGGTACAAAGCATAAATCGCGTCGAAACTTCATTACTACCTTAATGGAAGGAAACTTTTTATGGCTTTTTAAAACTGTTCTTTTTAATCCCACGCTTCGTTTTTAGTTGACAAGATAATATAATTGGATAATATCCACAATGGTATCTTCATTTACCGATAATAGATATTTATAGAGCTTTTTGTGCATGAAATCGTAGTCGAATTACAAACGGAATATGAAGTACTGTATGAATACGCTAGAAAGTCCCGATGCAGAAACATGACCTAAGTTTATGATTTCGGATTCCGGGAATTCCCGAACTTCTGGCTCTAGCAACCACGAAAAACAATACTCCACCCAAACCTTTGTGTTTTCTCATCACCAGTAATGAAGCATGAGAAAAATCACTTCAATGTGAATTTATTGTATTTAGATAACGAAACAGCTTTTGAGTTAATACTAGAAACAATAACAATTAACTTATTTTTAAGCTTCTAATAATATTTGTTTTATTTAATACAAATAATTTCTTATTATTGAAGTTGAACATTTAAAAGACATTATATTTAACTAATAGTATGTGTACAAATTGTGTGGAATTAGTGTCAAATATAAACAAATTAATATAAATTAAATCTTACTAATTGCAGTGTTTACTTTAATCACGTTATGCAAAGAAACATCTAATAAGTATTGTTACAAGTAATAAATAGTTTTAGTAGCTGCAAAATTTAAGCACTCTTTGTATTTACAGCACCCATAAAAGGGTAAATGGAAAATTCTTTGGGTGATATGTCTCACAATACATCAATATTAACGCCTTCAGTATTTACTCAGGAAAAAAAAAGAGAAAATAATAGCTCCTGCATTGGCATTAAAAATGTTTCTTTTCACATAACATAAATTATACCTGGTGAATTTGTTGTTGCTGAGTAACGGAAGGTATTTCTTGTAACAAGAATGTTGACGAAACTGGTAACAAAGTCGCTGGTACAGTTTGCGTTTCCTGCGTCCTACGCAAAGGGGGTGCAATTCTTTCCGCGCGCTCTCGTACTCTTTCCAAATAAGCAATAACGTCCTCTTGTTTCAATTCAACTTGCATATAATCTTTGCGAGAAGAGTGATGCCTGTTTCGGGAATCTGGAGAATGCAATTCCATAAAATGCTCCGCAACTTCCCGAGGAATTCCAGTTATTAATTCACCTTAAAAAAAAATTTATTATTAATCTCATTTCGCCAATGAAATTAAAGTCGATAATCAAACCAAAAGTCTAATCATTGAACGGTATAACGAATTCGAAAGTTAATTTGAAACATGTTCAAATATAAAAATTACCATTAAAAGAAATTAATGCAAAATTAAAAAAAGTGAGCATCCTGAAAAGTAAGCTCAACAATAAATATCTTAATTTAAAATACTTTTGTTATTTAGCTTTACGTTTTCATTGTGCAATTTAAAGTCTTATATTCAAACATTTAACTTTTACAATAAAAGTTAACGTTTCTTCTTGAAATAAAACTTGTGCAACTGTTACTTATTTATTTTTTCTTCCAATCAATGATTGTAGGAAATGTTATGTAAATTTATTTTGTATACATACATAAGGAATAATTTATTTGAATATGATAATCTCAGAAAATTACTTTACGTTGTTATTTCACTCCGAAAAAAAAATAGCAATGCTACATAAATAGTTACTTTTTATGATAACTATAAAAATAAAATACAAATAATAATAATATTAATAAAAATAATTATGTTGCGACAATATTTACATTATAGCAATGTACACCAATACCAATTGGCGTTCCTTCAATAGTACAGTTTTCTCCATGTCACTAATATATGTCGCTCATATATTAGTTATATAACAGATTACTAAAATTTAATAAACAGTGTGTCAAATCGTACAAAACTACATAGAATTACAAATTTTAATGAGCTGTTTTAATAAAAACTAATAATTTAGTTCACCATATAATTATATTCTGCAAGTATAATGCCAAACTAGTACTTTTTTATTAAAATTTTATATTTTTACTCTCAGTGTAATGAAGCACAAAATATGAAATATAATGTACTAACAGCATTCGTAGCATTTCCACGTTGATTTTCCAACATGATACGCTGCTACACGACTGCCATTAGAACCCTTTAGAGGCTCTTCTTCAATAACCCAATTTCCGTCATCGCTTCCATCAGTTCCGTTCTCAGATTCTTCTTCTGTTTTGAACGTTACTGTTTCGAATTCATTTTGTACGCTTGTACCTACAAATTGATATTATACTATACTATTTCAAAATATTATTCAAATTGATATAAATTTATATTATAAAAAATCAAGTTTATAACTGATAATATATATAAATAAAAGAATCAATATATACATATATATAACAGAATTGAAAAAAAAACTTCTAATTACTCACACAGAAAAAATATTGATGTAACACATGTACTCAGTGAGGGAACAAATTACCCAATTTCGATAGTTGCGACTTTTGAACTTTTTGGGTGCAACAAACGCATCACCAAAACGTGTCTACAACCCTGTACCGAACTGCTCTTTATTTTGGTACGAATGTTGCATTTTTTTGGGGACATGAGATACACTTCTACGATACATTCGATACGCCAAATTTATAGAGCAACAGTCGTACAGTTTGTCTTACCAAATTTTTTTCCGTGCAAAACATTAATTTTACGACATCAATTAAGTAAATCAGGTAACTTCTTCTGTGAGATTAATATAATTTAAAATGTAACCAAAAAAAATACAAATTTGCACATCAATTAAATAAAAAATATAAATATTTCAATGCAATTAAAATAAAAGAAAAAAAAAAACAAGAAATTTTTTTCTCACTTCTTTGATCTGTATCGTCCCCATACAGTTTCCTAGTTATTTCTTTAAACATATCTTCATAGCAGTCAATTCTGCCAATGCCTGTTCCGCTTCCCTCCATAGTGTAAGACTATGGAATAAAATACTCTGTTGAATATAATAGAGTATATACCACTTTCCCCCGAGGCTTCACTGTCTGCTTGTTTCTTGACCTATGAGAGCCACGTGAATTATGAATTTTACATTAAAAACTTCTCTATTGAAACACTGACGTGCATGCGTTCTCTATCTTGCGGTTATACAGTTTTGAGTTATAAATAAAGAAAGAGCTCTATATTTCCAAAATATGCGGTACAAAAACTTAATATAAAGAATAATAAATTTAGCATAAACTAAATGAATCATTCAAAACGCTGATTTACGAGCAATCTCAATTGTCCAAAATGAAAATTGCATATGTTGAAATAAATGAAGAGTTGCAATATTTTGTACGAAAATGTAAAAGCCTATGATTTTAACGAGTGCGATGTTTGTAAATTTGATAGTTAAAGGTCAACTTTTAACAAAGATTGTCAATATACTGCTCATACCTTTTACTAACTTAAGATTGTATTTTATTAATTTCTTCAGCATATGAATTCACTTTACTAACAAGTATAGTAATTTTCATTAATATTTTCTCTCTGTGTGAACATAAATATATTTCCATTCGTCATAAATACAGCACATGTTATCCGATTATCTGAATAATAAACTTTTTGTTCGTTTGTTTGTTTTGAAAACATTCTCTTAACAATAAAAGTCATATATATTATTGAAATTTTTCTTACAAATTTCATCTGTTAGCAATTATTTTCTTTCGTTATAAATAATTATCTATTACTTTGTATTGTATTTGTCATACAAATGGAATAAAATTAATAATACCGTTTATTATAATCCATAGTAAAATAATATAAAATATATTACATAGTAATATATTCTCGTTTAATATTATAATAAAAAAGAATAAACTATTTTTAATCATAAAACAATCGCATTAATGCAATTAAGCAATTCTTTGTTTCAACTAAACAAAAAAAAAGAAATTAGAAAATCAGAAAAAGCGTAGAAAATTTGTATTTCATCTTTCTAATCTGTGAACGTCAATTGCGGTACGCTACGCAGTTGGGATGGTGATTCTTTTATTTTCATTGCCGGGTTATACTATCCACAACATCGAATAAAGAAAGATGGGTGCACGCAGGTCAAAAATTCGATGTTTTTCGAAGCCCTGCTCAGAAGCAAAATGATCGTGCTTAGTCTCCAACTAACGAAGAAAGTTGTATTGATCGACAAGGGTAGACGAAGTAAAGAATATACTAACGCAAAGGGGTTGTATTGCGCCAGCATGCTTTAGACAAAGACCAAAGCAAACTTACGACGACCGTAAAATTGTCCGAATGACTATTATAAATCAAGCATTTCCTAATTCTTTAATCGTTTGCCTAGGAACCTTGGCATTCAAAATAAATACAAAATGTAAACACGTGCTGAGCAAATAAAAGAACTTAACAGAATCCTAGAAAACATCAGTGTTTCTCCGCGAGAAATCGGGCGGTTTATTAAGCAAAAAATATAACTATAATACGCGGGCTACGGGCGGGGGAGAGAGAGGGGGGGGAGGAGGGGCATTGAATGAGAAAAAGAGAATCGAGAGATTTCGAGGAGTGCGAGCGGATTTGAACGAGGACGGACTCGTAGCGACGAAGGGGGTGTACATTGGATAAATCAATATCCCCACCGTGTTCTCATCTTATCGGGTGGACGCGCGGATCGAGATGAGAGCCGCTGCTCGTCATTCAGGGCAACATTCAAATTCGTCCGGAAACTATCGACAGACAGAACCCAAGGACGTTCTAGCTGGCCTACGCCATAATCCGTCTCTCTCTCTCGGGTCCGTCCGTCGCTTCTCTCTCTCACGCAGTCGACTCATTCTCCTTCCCTGTGTTCTTTCTTTCCGTCATTTTATGTTATTTTCGAAACACACAGCGTCGTCAGACCCTGCAAAGACCAGTTTCGTCGCGTACGACACGACGATCACGCTACTCCAGTTTCCTTTACGCTCCAAACTCTGTGATGCACACACGAGAATGCGTGTTTCTGCACTACGTAGAAGATGATTTTGAGGTGAAGCGGCACTACACTCCCGCTGACTCGGTGCGCAAATCATCAGTCGCAATTGGTGGCATCGAACGTCCAGTGTGTACACGTTATAAATTTGGAATCTGAATCGCGAGGTAGAGCCTCGAACTAGGTGGTCCTGGGAGACTAACTGCCGTGTTGAGCTGAGACGGCATCGCGGGGGAACGGGGGGTATCGTGCAAATTAAAGTTTAAGAAATGATCGAATTACTTACTGTCCGGTTAGAAGATGAGCTCCAAGGTAATGTCGCTGTTAGGTCTCTCCCGCAGGTTGTTTCCTCGACGGCGGTCGGGTGGCAAGTGGGTGGACGGGTGGGGTGGCAGGATGGTTGGGTGGTTAGGCGAGTGGGTGGTTCAGTTGGCTCGCTCGCTCGGTCGTTCGTTCGTTCGTTCGTTTCTAGTGTCGGCAAAGTGGGGTGAGAAGACCGATACACACCACCCCCTCACTCTCTCGAACGTAAACCATAAGGGGGATAGACGATGGACGTCTTACGGCCCCTCTTCTGTGACTATTTTCACAACGTACATTGCAGTATTATTCTTTGCTCGCGCGTTTCTTTCCTGTAATACATTCGCAGTTCAAGACACAACAAACAGGAGTGTTCGACATATTTGCACGTGCTCGCTCCCCCACGAACGAACTATAGCCCGAACCCCCTCCCCAGCGTCTTTCTCCTGTTCCTACACCCCACTATCACTTAACCATATCCCCTTCAAGGCTTGTGTCTTCTTTTGCCCTCCTGTGCAGAGGGTGAATAAAACGACGCTCACTCTTTCCGATGTTTGGTACAATTAAAACAAAAAATGATCCAACTTTCAGGATGCCGGTCGTGAACTTTGATAATATTTGAGATGAGCATGGACGGGATATTGATTTGATTATGTTAATATCAATTATATACGAGACAAATAAAGATAGTTGGTTCAACAAGTGAATTTATAGGAATTATTGATATTAATCTTATTTTAAATGACGTTGTCATTTTTGTCTAATTAAAAGATTTATGAAAGTAATTTTAAATTACGGTAATTAATATATTAATGAAAATAAGTATTTTCTCATCAATGAAATTACAAAGAACAAACTTTTAAATTATAAATAAAATATCTAAATATTAATTATTAAGACACTATTTAAACAAGTGATGTATTATTAATTGAAAAAAAAACAATGTATATATCTAAGCAACTAATATCTAATTTATTATAATTCATTTGAGTGTATCAAATTTCATTTAAATTAATAACTTTGTTATTTATTAACTTTTTATTTAACAGTCAATTAATTGAATTAAATTAAACGATTATTATTAAGAATATATTTTATGTCATACAATATAATATTATTTAATTCAGTAAAATTAATTGCATAAAAGTATTATTTATTAAAAATAATATAAAAGTTTTCTATCTAAAATGTAAATAAATTAATTACTAAAATTAAATTACATCGTTTTATTGTATTTATTATTACCCAGTAATTGCATTATTCAGATCAAATAATATTATTGTTAATGAATGTATTAGTTTAAAACTTTTTAGTAAATGTTTATAACAATATAAGTTAATATGAAATTCTTTGTTTATCAAATTAAGAAATAAATTGTTCATACTATTCAGTTCATAAAAGTCTTTTTCATGGACATGAATTAAGGTTATGAATGTTGTTGGTACACTCAATTTCTCCCAAGCACGTGGTCACAATAAAAGTGAATGGTTATATTACTAAAAACATACATTTGCCACCTAAATTTAAATAATGGCTATTTGTTAAAAGGTAAGAATAATGATTTTTAAAATAAACATTTTATATACATAGATTAAAATTTGTAATTACTTTACTGATAATTTATTTTACGCGTGAAGAATTAAATCATAGAACTTATTTTTTTTATAAAGTATAATGCAAATTATATAATTTAAAATACGTAATTTTAATATATGTAATAATGTATTAAATGTCACTAAATTTTTGTTTTCTATTAATTCGTATTAAAATTGCATAATTCTTATTAATTGTTTTAGTTCATAATTAATCTTTTTATTTAACTGACCTACTTCATGATTTTATTTATAATTCTTTATTCGCTTTATTATAGCTAATTTAAGTTTTTAAAAGTATATATGTTATTACATTATATATCATTTCAATAAATAATTATTCAATTTTGGCATTGTAGATTTAAATAAATTAGCCAGTAGTGTTTATCATTTAATCATTATGTCACTAAAAACTGCAATTAAAAACAAGTTAGGTTTAGCAAATCAGGAAGACTTAATTAAAACAATTTGAATCTGTTATTACAGTAACGATGAAGCATAACCAAACATTTTTTTGCCTGAAGCAGAAATAAGAAGATTGCTAACCGGCTATATAAAATTGTATGTAGTCTTTTTGTACTGATAACAGGGCACTCTTACGAAATTTTTCTAAACTCATTGGTGAGCTCCACTTTCGGACGCCCCCGATCAGTGATCCATTAAATCACTTAGCTGCATCCACAAATCATGTCGGTAAAAGGATAAAAACTACAAGCACAAGTTATTGCCCATACGTTCATTGTGTTGTGATCATCGCAATATCACTGGCATATCGTAAACAATCTGAGATGTTCTGAGGATATCGTACGAAGACTGATAAAAATTATACATTAAAACTTACTATATTGTTTATATATCGCGTATATATGTCCACTTATGAGAGAATTTATTGATAAATATAGTTGAAGTTACTATATTTATAATATAATTTATAACATTGGTTAATAAATTCTATCATAGTGTCTGGATTTATTTTATTATTTCTCGTATTAATATAAATTATTATGAAAAATAAATAAGAAAAATTGCAAACCGATTAGCTCGGCACAAATCGGTAATGAACCTCCTATCTCTGATGTACTAATTTGAACACATTTATGTTTGTGCAGAATACATATTTAATCTAATACTGTTAAATAATTTTAATTATATATTATGTTTTTTATTTATTCTTATATAATAAATGCTGCTAAAAAATAAAATAAAAATACAATTTGTAATATATAATGTTTATAAGTAGTAAAAATACGCAACAAAATTTTAATGATATATTATTATAAACAATTATAATAAGCGACACTCTTTAGTTAATTAATAATAATATTTATAATTAAAGACATTTTTTGTAAAATTATATTATTTATTGTATATTTTTATGTTTTATGTAATTAGTATAAAATTACTATAAAATTCAAATAAAACAGTATAAAATTCATGTAAATTTTATTTAAATTGAACTTCTCATTAGATTACCTCATTTGCTTGAATGATTTATATTTACAAATATCGAGTATCGCCTCTTGAAACATATAATATAACTTATAAAATTATTATAATTTTACTACAACTCATAACAATACAATGTATATTTAAACATCAGTATTAATCTATTTGTTTTTTTTTTTTTTTTTAAATAAGAACATTGAAATATGACAGTTTAATCACGTAGATAAAATCTGCATTATCTACTCAGTCGATAAACTTTAGATACGAAGTTGTTTATTCTCCTGTTTTTCAATTTATTTTTGCACGTAAACATGATTTGCACATATTACCATGTAAAACACAAAATTAGATTCAATACAATATTGGAAACATATTTTTTATGTCGAACGAAAGAATTTTGAAATTAATGATAACGATTTATTCAAATGCTACAGATCAATGAGGAGATAGACATACGTAAATTTTATGTAAATCATTTACATAATAACTAAAATGTTTTATAATTCAAATACAGAATTCTTTATAGTGTACTCGTAGAAAATTAATATTCTTTAATATATCAGAAATATATAAATTCTTTTACAATTGGAATATTTTTGAAGAAAAGATTGGCGTAAATTAGCGATATTTTTTATCACGCTAAAAGAATATACGCTATTTTCAACTCATTTATATTTACGATAAAATAATTTCTGGAGGGCATAGTATCACGTGTGTATAAAATCTAGTAGCACTGATTCGTACCTGTGCCGTTATTTCTACCCGCGCAAAGCGATTCACGATTCAAGCGTAGTAGGGATGCCGAACGCTGGAAACAGTCAACAGTTCGAGTCTACTTCGAACATTTCTAGCGTTCCTTTACAAGTCTTCAGTAGTATAGTGGTTAGTATCCCCGCCTGTCACGCGGGAGACCGGGGTTCGATTCCCCGCTGGAGAGTTTTTTTTGCATTTTCAACACTGAATTATAATTTTAAAATTATAAACTAACAAATTATTTATATAATTATAAACTACAAAATTATATTATTTTAAAGTAAGGTAAATAACATGTAATGATAATATGCCTATTGATAACGCAACGTTGATAAAGAAACCTAAAATTTGTTAGATAAACTAAACATATTTGTTAAAATAACGAGACATTTTAATCATGATTAAATTTTCTTTTGCAATTGTAAGAACTGAAATATTTGTCAAAATAAAAAGTTGCTTTTTTTGTTATATGAGAAATAAGTTAAAATTATTACACATTCAGTTATTTACAATAAAATTTAATATAATTGCAATATTATTTGACTCCAAAATAATAGAATATATAGCTAAAAATATTAAAATAAATTAAATATAACTTTTAAAATATTGTATAAAGTATATGTATATACATTTCCTATTAAACATACTGAGTATTGAATATTGTTCGACATTTTACGGAAATCATTATCGTTCATATAATAAATGATTTTTCATTTACACCACAAATTAATCAATTATTTATATAAACATAGTTCTGTCAACAATTGACGTTTGCAATATCACATAAAGATTTTTGCATCTTCAATTGATTTTAAATCACTTGTTACTGGTCAATCAAAATATTATTATTTTAGACGTAATTTCATAAACATAAAGATGATTAAAAGTTGGAATTATTGAAATATTAGCCAACAACAATTCAATACCTCACATCGTGCTACTGAAGCTTTCTTAAAATCATGATTTTTCTAAATCAATTTGATGTTACTCCTAAGCTACAATATCGTTGCAAGTTATTCATGCCTGTGCGTAAATGTTACATTAAATTAAGCAACATTTTCATCAATAAAGGTTATCAAATACTGAACGTTGACTTGGTGGAAACGTTCTCGAAGCGCGTTTACCCAGCATAGCGTGTTCGTTGATGGCCACGGCGTAATAAAAATGGCATCAGCCGTACAAGAGAGGACCGTAGACCGCAGGCGTGGCGGTACGTTAACGTCCGACTGTCACATTGCCGCGCCGAGCGACGCGTCGCGGCGCCTTGCTTCGGCGTCGGCGTCGCTCAGACGATTTTACCAGAGTCGCAGCAGTGGTGGCCAGGCATTATCAGCGACCGCCATATTGCCTATACACTAGGAGGCCATCCACGGAAACTACGGCTCGAGCGGCGAGAGCCGCGTCAAACAATCCGACGCTCGCGTAAAATGCCCGTGTTCAGCGAAAATCTGACAGCCACGTGAGGCCCACGTGCGGAAACTACCTCACGACATCGCGTCTCAAATGGTTCGTTCGATATCCTCATTTCAATCGGCCGACAAGTGCCTGGTTAGTGTTTGACAACTGTCAAAAGTCTGCACTGACTAAGCGAAAAGCGTACGTGTGCGACGGTGAATCATCGCAAGAAAAGAAAGAAACGGCCTGGCAAATTCAGTGGAGGTGTTTGTTTCGCGAGGCCAAGATGAAGTGAATTCGCTAGCGGGAAGAATTTCATCTGGCTAGTTGCCTGGCTGAGGGGGTGGGGGGGATCGAAAACAACAGGCGATCAGCTGTCAAAGGCTCGCGGATTGTCGGGGATGACTGTCCGGGAGGTCGACGACGGATTGTTGTCGGGTCTCGAGTGGCGTTGACAATGCGACGGCCAACGACAGGTTGACAGCCGGTCCGGAAGACGGACCGAGAGGCCGTTCGGTTTGGGAAGCTTAGGCAAGGACCTTTTCAAACTGCTCACGACTCCGTTAGCTCTCCCTCCGCTCGTTCGTCACCAATCAATAACGAGTGCTCCAACTCAACGCTACGCTTTTCCCTCTCTTTCCTTTGCTCTCTTTCTCTCTCACTCTCTCTCTCGCTCTCTCTTTCTCTCTCTCACTCTCACTCTCTCTCTCTTTATCTCGCGCGCTCTCCCCCTCTCACTTCCACCCCACCCCCCGTCTCCCTTTCTCTCTCGCCGAAGTCAGCCACTCTCGCGCGCGCTCTCTCTCGCTTCCTCTCGTCATACCACGAGCTCTCCGTCAGTCGGTCCATCTCTCCAGCGCGCTCTCTCTTTCTCTTCCTCTGACTCTCCTTTCACCACCGCCTTGTGTGCAGCAGCGCTAGCGCTTCGTACACCCCGAGGCATCGGAACCTATTTTTACTCTTGCTTTTAACACTCCACAAAGACCACCACCTCGTACGTCTGAAGGGGCATTCACACGGGTCTGCACCGACGCAGCATCTTCCCCGAGGTTCGTGGCCGGGACGTGTGACGTGTGCGTGATAGAGATCGGTATTTGGCAGCGGCCCACGGTGACCTAGGAGGAAGGGTTGACAGGAAGGAAAGGAGAAATTATGCGCAGGATCAGGCTGAAAAAGCTGTGCAGTGAGGAGCGCGAGGTGGCGTAGTGTGGTGTAGCTCCTGCTGGTGCTGTTGCTGTTGCGTAGGATTAAACGTGGGCTTCGACGGGAGAATGCGGGGCGAGGCTCGACCAGACGGTCCCAGTGGACCAGGCTAGACACCGACAGGATCACCGAGGATCCCCGTCGAGAGCACACCTGCAACCTGCACTCGCGATCTCTCAGCCTGGCTTAGATCTATCCGCGCGCGAGCAGCGAGCTGGACTCGCTCTCGAATGCATGGAATATGATAAAGGTGAGCGGGTCTTCCCTCATTGCGAGCTTCTTCCCGTCTATCCTTCCTTTCCTCCGAATAAGCGAGATGTAGGCGGAATGATGGCTGCGGGCGTCAATAATGTATAGGGCATGCACCTCCACGCGTTTGGCAGCATGCATGCGCGACTCATCGTCGTCCTTCTCCACGTTCCGCCATTGTTTACCTTAGAATTAATGCTAAAAAATATCTAGAATACCTATGAACAATCGTAATTGATAATAAAATTGGCGGCAACGGGCGATCGATGTTACTTTTTGCAAGCGGAAGCATTTCATTGTTCCAATGTTTTCGCGTGGAAGATACGTGTGTTCAATTTTAAATGGCTTTTTCTGGATCTCATAAATCAGCCGTATTGCTCAAAGAAAATTTGTTCCTTGTAAAGGTCGAAAAGTATGGAGAAAATGTAAAATCATGGCGTTTAATTAAAATGTAAGTTTGCTTATATTAAAATTTGACTTGAAGTTCTTCCGTGACATCTTATTCGTCAAGCCAACAGCCTCTCAAGTGTTTGCTTTGCTAAAGTTTACTGTGCATGTAGTGTTCATATCGATTTTGGGTATATAAAAGAACTTTTATTAAAGAAATGTAATTGATATTAATCTTATTTAATTTTACACTTTTTACAGTTACCAATTTTTCAGCTATAAACGAATTTCAATCATTTAAGATATGCGATTGAAATTTAATCGCTATTTGCCTAAATATATTTTGAAGATATAATAGAAAACGCTTCTGTTAATTAAGTAATACATAATCGGTTTGATGGATGTAATAGATATATATTATTACAATCTCTTTTCCAATCTGACCTACAATAATTTCACACATCTCTATTTTATTCGTGGAAATTTATCAATTATGAAATAAAGCTGGAAAAATAACATGCATTGTGAGAAAAATTTTGACAAAATTGAAATTTTACGTTGTAATTCGAGGACATGATAGACAATGTTGCAAAAAGTACAATAAATTCATACACTGTACAATGCATTCATAAATTTGTAAAAATAAAGTGAAAAATCATAATATATACGTCTTTTCTGAGTAGATTTTATAATTTTTGATTTTACTGTTGTAATTTTGTCCGTTATGTCCTCAAAATACAAAAAAAGATTACAATTTGTTGAACAATTTTTTTCTCAGTATGTCTATGCATAAAGTTGCAGCAGTATTGAGTCGAAAATTATGCAATCTAAGACTACAAGTAAGAGATATTTCATTTAATGACACAGAAAACTCTAAGAAATCTAGATCGTTTATTAGCTATAGTGCTAAGCATCAATTTTTCATCTAAATACTAGAGTTATAATACATAGATGAAGATGCATTTTTTATCATATTTCCTTTGTAGCTTGTGAGTTAATCTACTATATTTGGTTGTTCGCGATATACTCAATATTGATGCATTGAATTTTTCGCTAGAAACAGTCTCTTTATTCAATAAAGCACTTCGTGGCTGCAGCTGACAAAATAGTTGAAAGATAAAACACCTGTTAAAAAAATTGAATGTGTGAGGAACGTTTTGTATGTGAACTAGATACTACAAAACAAACAGTAAGAATACTAGGAGGTAATAAAAATGCTCATGAAATTTCTTATTAACATGCACGTATAAATTAAAAAATAAATGAGGTGGCGCATTATATTCAAATAACAAGTTAATAGAATTTTCTTATTATATTATATATGCAAATAAATTTGCAGTAAAGATACAAACAAAAACTGAAAAATATTGAAATAACATTATTTGAGATAGAAAAGGGTGACCTATTTTTTTCGCATTTATAATACATTTTTGAAAATGAAATTTCTAGATCACACGAATGGTAAGACATGTAGGTTAACATAAGAATCGATCATTATAAACAAAGCTGCTCGAAAATATATCAGCATATAAAATGTATGGATTATATTCCAAGAAAATGAAAATACATTATACTAATCAGCATTAGTAAAAATGATTATTTTTTACTTCAACGTTGGTGTAATATTTATTAATGGTACTCGTAGTAAATTTATGAAGATATTAAACTGTATCAACATTAATGTTTACCTTTCAGTGTACCGGGAAAGAAATTAATGTTTTTACTGACTTTATTAGCAATCGAAACAGTTTTTATAATACCCATATTATAAATTTGTCAAAAATTACAAAGTTAAAATTTTTCCTTGATATTAATGTTTGGATAAAGGAATATTCTATGCTTCAATTACCTAAAATTGGCTTTATTAATTTTAACATTTATATTTTTAAGATAGTCGAACAGTTTTTTGAATACATATAATTAATTATACAATTATATCCATAATTATAAAATTAATATATAAAATTAGCAATTAAGAGTTATGTTTACTCTTTTTTATATGAAAAAAAGAGTAATTAAGAATGTGAAAAATAAATTAAGATTGAAAGTATTTTATCATTAAAAAAAATAATGATTTTTATAAAATTCTAACGTATAATTGGATATAAATCTTCTAAGACAAGAAATGTTAAGTTTCATCTTTCCAACCTTCATATCGTACAAAATTTTAAAGCTTGAGTTCCATACTATTACGTATTCTGCATACAATGTTATAAAGTTACAGTATACCCACTATAAAAGACAACTTTAAGTGAATGAATATTTTTAATATACACTTGTAATAGCTTGTAATTTATACATTATTTCAGAGTAAATCTCATTAATAAATTAACTAATCCATTGTTGGCTAGTTTTTCATGTCAACAGTTTTAATATTGATAAAAAAGTGTTTTCTTTACTACGATATTTTTTAATGCATTATGCACTACAGCAGATATCATGCGAATTTAATAAACATTAATCATAAAGTTCTCGTATATGAAATGAAGATTAAAATATAAAATTGTGTATAATTTCATAAAAAATAATACAGCCAATTATATTTTATACAAATTCAGTGCATGTATATAAATGAAATATTTATCCGAAAGAAATCATTCATTTCAATCAAATTAAAAGTAATTGCTATGCAAGTAACAATTTAACATGTATATATTCACAACTGAAAAATTTTGGGCGGTTTGGGGTGCTACTTTAGTTAGAGGAGAGAGGGGAGAGGGGTAAATCGGAAAAAATGAGAGTACAGCATATGGGATATTCAAATCAAAGGAAATTTCGATGGAAGCAACAATTTTACACTTATGTATGCACTATTAAAAATTTGTGTACCCTTGGTATATGGTTGGACGAAGTCTGGCAAGTCATTCCGTAAAGTTATAAAATATATATATTAAAATCTCATATTAATTTTATTTCAAAAATAAATCTAATTTTGGAAATTTAATATGTTCGTCCATATGTACGAAATTCAATTCACTGCATTGATATATCATGTATTATATTTTATTATAAGAATATACTTTAAAATAATTCCATATATTAAATTAAAAGTTGAATAATAATTACTTATATTATTAGTACTGTATTAATATGCATAAATAACTTATTATAATACACAGGGAGAAATAGAAGATGAAAAATTGCAACATATACTATTAAAGTTGTAACCGGAATTCTAAATTTGAAGTAAATAAAACTTAAGTTGTATTAATTTAATAACAAGCTGATATGTTTAGTTGCTGATATGTCCAATTGTTAAAATGCTTACAATGTAAATTGTAACAATAGAACATTACAACATAACAGCTGTTTAATATGTACACGATTGAATACACTTACCCTCGTAAAGTGTGGTAGTTAAGAGGTTAGCGTGAAATGTCAATTTTGTAAAATTGAGAACACTGAGATCGAATCTCAGGGACAAATTACTCTATATTATAATGTCAAATAACTCTGACATTCCGGATACAACTTTTGGTGGTATACATTGTAGTTATCTATCCTTTAATTTTCTCTCTATGTATATGAAATAATACA
>JABFPN010003510.1:0-17851 GCA_022817305.1 Leptoteleia sp. ZL-2020
ATAATGTTATATTCAATGTTTCAGACAATGACATATTTAGTGACAATGTGTGTGGCTAAAACCAATTTTGGGCTATAATTATTAAAGGAAAAGCAGATTACAGAACCTGCTAATTATCAGGAGGAATGTTTATTTTTACATCTCTGTGTTTCGGCCTAAAAGCTATACTTTAATTTATAATATGATTAAAGAAAGACTAGCATCAATGTATTAAGCATATCCCTATTAAAAATGACATATTAATACATATTGAAACATCAAATTTCGGAGACAATTACCGTCCAAAAACGTATTTGGGGATATGTTTTTGGGCGGTTATTGTCTCCGCATTTGGATGTTTTAATATGTATTATATGTCATTTTTAATAGGGATAATGCATGCATGGAATATTTATGTAATATCTTCAAAAAAATTGTGTGACATAATTTTATTAGGCCATGCATGAAAAAAAAAGTATAAGTAGAAGAAGATGAAGAACGTTGTATATTAGATGATTTATTAATAATGTATGGTTGATCCTAACCTATGAACGCCAAAGGTACTCTTTGTTATCATATTGAACTAGATGTTATATAGCGTTGAGTTATATAACTATATTTGCATGTATCTAAGCAAATTAAACGAGGATATTTCCCTTCACAAAAAATAAACTTACAATATAGATAAATAAATAAATATGTGTCATCTAATCTTGTTTCTAAAAAGTATCTAAAATAGTTTTGTGCTGTTTATTAAGGAAGTTACAGAATCTGTAATTATTTCAAATATTGTTATTATCACTTTTCAGGTGTAGGCCTGAAAGTTTTATTAATTTGTACTTTGATGAAAAAGGAGAAGAGGCATCAATGTACATAGTATAATATATACATGGAATATTTATGTAACATTTTTTTAAATTCCTAGTCCATTTAATTTGTTATCACCTGGGAAATGGTTAGTCTTCATTACTTACTCTCTTATAATTAAAGCTATATTCATGTGTTATTTATGAAATGTAGATGGTGAATTACCTGGATTGGGAGTATCTCTTGTAATATATATAGTTTTAAAAATACTGAAATTCTATTTGGCGTAAAGAAATTTAATCTAGAAAATAGGTCTTGATTAACTGGTCAATCAATTATTCAACGAACATATTCATCACGCAACAGTTTTGCAAAAGGGCAAAATACTATCACTAATATTAACTTTCTTAATCAATCAATTTTCAACTTTCACTCAGTTTCATTGTAACTTTCTTTCAAAATGATATTCATAAATCCAAGCAAATATAAAATTATCGATACCACAGTAATAATGTTATCTTGCAAAATTTTTGGACTAGCTACTTGTTCCGTGTCAAATTTTAATTTTATAAAAACCGGTGGCGTACCAAAATTCATACCGTCCCTTGGTGCAAAAGTCTACAATGTTTGTTTACTAATCCTCTTAATAATAATCCGAGTTTTTGTTTTCAAGATTGCTATGGAAGACATTTATTTTTTTTCCACGAGAGTTAGCAGGATTTCAAACTATATACAAATTGTGAGCAGTTCAATAGCTTCATGTTCGATACTTATCTTGTATATTTTGCGTCAAAATTTATTCATCGACATTGTTGAACAATTGGTGAAAACTGATTTCATATTATCTCGTTTGATCAGAAATCTTCTTCTTCCTAATTATTTTTTTCTTCCAGTTATGATTGCATATTTTGTTATTTTTGGTTTCACTATGTATCTAAGTGTATTTATGTCAGGATTATATGGTATCGCTTGGCAGCTATCATATTTTCTTACTATCATGTTTATATTCCAATATGCTTTTGTAATAAAAACTATTCAAGTCAGATTTCAGACAATAAATATTTTATTGTGGGATTTCTTTATGGGGCAACAAACAAAAGATGGATGTCTGAATGAGAGTCACAGGAAATCACTGGCTAACGAGTTACTTCTTCATTTAAGACAAATGCATTCAACTTTATATGAAATTGTGAGAGAAGTTTTGGAATTTTATTCACCATCGTTTATTTTATGCACTGCCTCGACCTTGTATGCACTGACCGCGGGAGTTTATTATTTGGTTTTATCTGTAACTGTACCCAACATTTCAATTGAAAGGATAAGTAACAATGTCTTGTGGATTTGCCTGCAATTTTTTCCAACATACTTTTTGACGATGAAAGTTAATGAATGCTTAAGTGAGGTTTGTTTCATATGTTTTTTTCACTTTGAAATACAATTAGAAAAATAGTGTATGATATTATAATTCTATATAGAAATCTGTTTTAGGTAAAAAGGACGGGAAATATTTTACAGAAAATTTTAGTTATTAGCAGTTGCGAACAATATCTTTACGTGGTATGTAATTAAATTTGTTGCTTCCTTAATAGTTTGGAACACAATATGTTCCAAAGACACCGTGTAAGAATCTATTCTGAATTAGAAAAATATGTTATAATTTTATTTCGTTTTAGTTAAAGGAATTCTCCTTTTATATGCTTCATGCAGATTTAAAATTTACTGCCAATGGTATTTTTTCATTAGATGGAACTTTAATTCATTCTGTAAGTCAAACATGTTTTTCTTTTTAATTATACATTCATAAACATTATTACGTTAAATATTTTGTTTTAAAATATTATTTTAAATTTTATGTTTTAGATGGCAAGTGCAATTACAACGTATGTCGTTATATTGATACAATTTGAATCCAACAATGTGGCTGCCAAATGTTGCTGCATTCGAAACGTTACTAATGATACTCAGATATAATGTTTAACTTATAAGAATATTAATTTATAAACAAATGAATTAATAATGAAAAAATGTCAATTTTAAATAAACAGGGAAAACTACATTATATTAATTAATTCATTGTCATTAATGAAAAATCTTAACCTTGAGAAAAACAATAAAAAAAAATAAAATATTAAAATAATATTCACTTTTAGTTAAATTCATTTTATTACAGAAAAAAAATTCATTAATCTGAGAAAGTGCGTTCGATAATGTGACCAATCAATAATTCAGTTAACTCGTTTATCATTTAATAGTCTCACAATAAAATGAAGAAATGAAAATATGTACAGGCGAACAACAAACCATTTAGTTCATTTTCAATCTTCTTTCAAGATGACATTCATTAAACCGAGCAATTATAAAATCATTGACACCCTGTTCATGATTGTAATTTGTAAAATTTTTGGAATGGCAACGTGTTCCTTGCCAAATTTCAATTGCGCAAAAAATAACAGCGCGTCAATGGTTTTAACACCCTCGATTGGTGCGAAAATGTACAACATCCTTTTATTAATTCTTCTATTAATATTACGAAGTTACATCTTAAAAGTTTCCATCGATTACCATGACTGGTTCAACAATAAAATTGGTGGAATTTCGAACAGCATTCAGGTTGTGACCAGCTCCATTGCTGTATTCTCTATTATGCTCTTATACATTATGAAACAGAAGACATTCGTCAACATCATCAATCGACTAATCAAAGTGGATTTTGCTTTATTCTGTTTGATCAAAAATCAAGAAGACATACCGAATTACTTTTACTGCCCGATAATGGTTGTTTACATGTCGGTGTACACCATCAATATATCAATGAACATTTATCTTTTCCCGCAAACTTTTTATGAGATGGGGTGGCAGCTTTCATACTTTTTGATCCAAATCTTTATAATGCAGTATGGTTTTGTAGTTAAGATGATCCAGCTCAGATTTGAGATTATTAATAACACACTTTGGAACCTTTTCATTATCCAAAAGGACAAGTGCAAGATATCATTGAACGATGGTTACAGAGAAGTGTTAGCCAGTGAATTTCTTAGACATCTGAGACAAATGCACAATACCTTATATGAAATTGCGAGGGACGTTGCGGAGTTTTATTCGCCATCGATTATTATATGCGCTGCCACGACTTTGTACGCACTGGCTGCAACGATATACTACTTGCTTTTGTGCATAAACCGAAATGAAGTTGTCATTAGTTTAATATTTTACACTGTCTCTTGGATATTCCTCCAATTTTTCCCTACGTATTACCTCACAATGAAAGTAAATTATTGCCAGACTGAGGTTTGTATGAAATGTTTTTTTTTTAAAGATTCAATACTTACTTGTGTTAAATTCTGCCATATCTGTTTTAGATAAAACGAACTGGAGAAATTGTACAAAAAATCCTAATAATTAGCAACAAAAAGCAATATTTTAATCAGGTATGATGAAAGTAAATAAGCAAGAAATTGTCTTTTTCAATGACCATCAATATGCACTCAATCCCTCATAGGTAACATTCTTATAAAATATACATTCTAACAGATCTTTTACTCTTGTATTTTGGATTCGAATCCTTTATTGGTTTCAATATAGGGACGTTATTTGTTTTATAGAGTTCGTGTATTATATTTCAATTTACATGTCATGCAGGCCAAAGAATTGTAAAAATTTCTATGTCAAAGATGATTACTTTTTTGAAATGACGACCTTAATACAGGGGAAAGGAAAATAATAATTCGAAAAAGTAAGGGTTTGGTGAACTCAACTCGAGAAGGTTTAGATAAAGGATGGTGCTTCCTTAACTTCTTCAAGGAATTGCCTTGTGATAATTGCTACGTGAATTTGTTTAATTGGATAGTTATCTTAGAGTAATTTGATGTTCTTTCGATTTGTAACTTATGAGGGACTTGAGTGTACTTTAAAATCTGTTTATACGAATGCATGCTTATGATTATTATATTGTTTTAGTTGAAAGAATTTTCTTTTTATATGCTACACACGAATTTAGAATTTAAAGCGCAAGGTATTTTATCTTTGGATGGCACTCTAATACATTCAGTAAGTAAGGACGTATACTGATACTCAGAGATTTGACTTTTTAAATTGCAAAATGATAAAAAGTAAGTTTTTTTTTTTCAGATGATAAGTGCAACAACGACGTACATCGTTTTGTTTTTGCAATTTGACTCGGATGATAGTGAAAATTGTTGTTGTGATACAAATGCTACGCTAAGAAATGAAAATATCTAATGCATATTTTCACTCTTATTCAGATACAATTTATACTGTATAACGTTTGTTTCTACACAGAGAGATAAGATTAAGAAAAATGACTAAGATTATTAGTAAACTGGGCCCATACTTGTTCAAACTCTCACTTTTATAATAAAAAAAAGTCAACAAGGAGAATATTATATACATTCATTACAATTAAAGTCGTTCGTAGTAGTGTAGAGGTAAAGAAATCAACTTACTAACATGCGAAGGTCGAATGTTCGAAATTCGAATGAAAACATATTTCGTCTGAAGCAAAAATTAATCAAATAAAAGAAAAAGAATATAATTTTTTAGATTTATTTAAAAGATATTTCGAGAAAAAATCATTATTTTACTTGCCTACGATTTACTATTTTAAGTTAGTAAAATTTCATCGTTAGCATTTATATATATGTTCACAAACAAAGTTTAAATATTACACAAATTTGTTAATTTTCATAGTTATTATAGTATGTAAAATTTATAATTGATGTTTGGAGAATTTAAGTATATAACCAGTTTACTAATAAAAGCTATTAGTTGGTTCAAACATTTTTGTACCTTTTTCAATTTATTTTTCTTTGTGCATGGAATATTAAATAAATGAATAAATTTCAATAAGTTACAGCAGACATGTGTTCAAGTTCAAATAGCCTCTTCATTTTTTAATAACATTCATGGAAGTGCAGTAAAAGAAAAACTCCATCTGAAAAAGTACGTAAAAGTCAAAGGATAATCAGCGAATGCAAAAGAAATTGCAGCGCCAAAGAAACGCATTACTATACGTATTCGTCATCTTTATTATTCCCAAACTTTATTTAGAACCTGAAGAACTTCTTCCACAATCTAATATAGTAATAATTTATAGTATAATTAAGTTTAACATTAACGTCTGACAACGACGAGTTAAAGATTACAGATATATGTATATACATATATAATATATTTATATATATTATTTATATATATACATACATACTTTTATATTATGTATATATATAAGCTAATACTTGCCCAGACATACTGTATGATATGCATGTTTGAATAGCTCATTTAATCGACTCAAGGGCATATAAATAAATATTATTGCTTACATTTTTCAATAATATAATTACATACGATGATATGTTTTTGTAGTCCCAATGATTAATATGCACATAAAGTGCGAATGTCTCAAATGCAAGACATCATGGACGGATTGATGCAGATGCGATAATAACACTCTGATAATCGGATTCGGCTGGCCAATCAAACTCGCTCAAATCCTATACCCAAGTTCAACGAATGTCCTCGCGAGACATTTGCCCAGCGCCGGAACCAGCTGTGCGATTCGCAGTAAAAAGTTTTATACGAGTGGCATGGCAAGCTGACAGCGCGGAGTAAACATTGCGAAGCATCTCTCTCTTTTGTTCTTTTATTTTTTATCCGGGTGAACCAGATTGTCGAGGGCCCGCGCGGTCCTCGACGGTCGAAAATCAGAATGTTAAACGAATCAAGCATTGAATACAATTCACCACAAAGCTTTGGATTGTCGTTATTACCTACTTTCCACGGCGACACTAAGTACAAGCTCCTCGTTGACTGCGATCGCCTCGTATATAAGTTACACTTCCCGCGGCCCTATCGACGGATCAATCGCTCGCAAACAAGTTTCCAACTTTCGGTAACTTATCCGAGCTTTCAATTGAATTCGGCGCAACTGATCAATTTAGCGTCAACTGAAAAGTTTCGTTACATCTACTGGACGCGTTAGTTAAGGTCTTTACTTTGGTTTGACGCGAGGCATTGCGGATGAAATTTCTCCGGGTCAAATTCACAGTTGCATCGATTGAAAAGTGTCGAAACTTTCGTGTCAGCCGAAAGTATCAGTCACGCCTACTGTAATCGAATCTTTCTCAATTGGGATAACTGAAATTTTTTTATGATAAATACTGTGCGCTCTGAATGATTCTCGACCTATATATTCGTCGACGCACAATTAACGAGCCTTGTATCTACACCCCGCCGACGACGAATTTGAACGAACGAAAATCCAAATGGCGATCACATTTGTTCACGACCGTGCGCTGCCTAAAATTGACAAAAGTTCAACAATTCGTCGCCGGCCTTTTACGTACAATTTTCACTCTCCCTTACGCACGCCTACGTCTGAGAATATGAATATACATTGTCGTATATCAACGCACGCTTACACCACACTGCGAAAAATTTTTGTAACAATATCGTATGTGTGTATATGTGTGTGAGTGTGTGTGTTTCCTTGTGGGTACATTGAAAAAAGTGGTAGTAAATTTGCTATTACTGCGTTTAATGGTAATAATTGAAAATATTTCCAACTTTCAAGAAGGATTCTAGAAATTCAGTGGTAAATAAATTGTAAATTTACGCTTCGTAATTGAAAGAAACAGTTTGTATTAATTTCTATTAAATGACCCTGGATAAAGGATCACAAGGAGAGAAAAAGCTTTTCTGAATTTCTGTAGTTTTTTCAACAGAAGAATCATACATAGGATATGAAATACCATATTACACTGTCAAAAATTGCAAGAAATCCTGAAGAAACATGTAAAACAGAAATTTATTCTAAAACATAACTGCAAGTTAAGTCTCTTCTCAGGAGGAGAATATTCATTTGTCCTTTTTCAATATTTTTTTATATGTGTTTCTGAATTTTAATAATTTTATATTCCTCTTATAACTTTTCTATTGCAAAAGCCACAGGAATTTACAAGAGCTTTATCTCTTATGAAACCCAATGATTCTTTACCCAAGGAGGGAATAAAAAAAACAAGAAAAAAACTGATTCTTTAATATTATAATAGTACCATCAAAACAGTAAATTTTACTGCTCTTATTTTTAGCTTAGCGTGTACAAAATCGGCGAAGGGAAAACGCAAAGTGATCCAAGTTTGAATACAGAGTGCGTTAATTGAAACGGAACAGTGAAAAGCCAATGCGGCTGGTTGAACTTGGCGTTACTGTAATGTCAAGGTGTGTGCGAGTGTTTGTTTGTTTGCGTGTGTGTGTTTGTGTGACGGTGTTAGCCGAGACGCGAAGTAAGTATTATTGAATATAATTCTAATTGTGTGCTTCTAATTACCGCAATTACAAGGCGTACTAAATACATAGCGTTAATGATAAAATCGAATCGACTCCTACGAAAAAGACCTCAAAAAGTTCTACATCACATATCTCCGTCAAACAGAAGGTTCGTCCTAAAGACGCGATTACATTCCTCTAATCCGCAGTTAAAAAACGCTTAAACTTTGTATACCTAAATTACAGTCGCTCGTTCGGCGAGTTTAGCTCAGTTGGCCCGACCCATATTGAGCTTCCGGTTCCGTTCGAACCCGTCCACCCCCCTCCCCTCCCGCCCCCCGTCCCGCCGGACCGTGTACTTGAAAACCGAGTCTGGATGGAGCATTTGAACATCGCAAAGTCGGACAAATTGATATTCAGCAGCCACGTGGCGTGTACTTCCGCTATTACTATAGGTGCGTGCACGAATAAATAGGAGATAAATATTATGCGTAAAGTTCAGTAGCTTTGGTGTAACTGTACCGTCGCGGGTAGCCCATCCGGGATGTTCAAATGAAGCACTTTATAGATTGCACTTTCGTCGACTAACGGCAATTAATTTAAGTTAATTTAATTCAAGTTAAATTTACTTCGCTTTTAATTTAATACGAGTTAATTTAGTCTTCCGCGGTTACGGGCTAGCACGCGTTAACTGACGTTATTATGCGTTGAACAATCGGTCCGTTGAATTGAACAATGCTGTTTGAAGGTTTACTTTCGAAAAGCAAGAGTGCCCTTTACATGAAACAATCTCTACTTTCAGGTTTTTGAACTCCAGCTTGTTCCAGTCTCGTTTACAAAAAATAACGCTATCAATATATTTATGTACATACACGTGTCGGTGCGATAGTAACCGTGTGAAAAAATGAATCGTATATGCTCGTATCTTACAGTAATATGAAACTCGATTATACACCTAACGTATACGGTATAATATACATGGACGATATGTCAGCGATATGTCTGCGTTACGAGATACACTTGCGTTTAATCGACCGTCGCCAATTTGCCCCAATTGTTTTCGTTTGCCGGCCTCTTTCTTACTACTCCCCCCCCCCCTCCCTTCTCGCTCCCAAAAAGCATCGTGCAAAGTTATTGGCTAAGCTTCTAATTATCACAGATACTTGATCTTAGAATTATGTATTAGTTGAGATAAAATTGAAATTAATTTCCGTGTTTTACGTTTAGGAAAATTTGTCCCAAGGTGAAAATATTCTTTTCATTTTTTTTTTCTCTTTTCTCTTTTTCTCTTTCTTTCCATTTCTCTCGTGGCGCGAAAAAACGTCTACGCATTTATCATTATTAAGGTCACATGATTGATATGTATCGAAAATTTAATTCGGTTTCCCCGTCTCTCCAGTAATGGACGCTAGAGATTTTACAGTTCCCCTCGCTCCGTTTTGCTAAAATACATCTCTCTTTCCTCCAACCCTTTTTTTTACGTTTACAAAAATACGAAAGGCTCCGTCCGCGAATCGTTTAATTCGTCAACTCAGCGTGAATGTTGTCGGAAATTTTGATACCCATCGAACGAAAGCGTTGCTTTTTAATTTTCATTTGTGCGTGCGGGTGATTGGTCGAGCCAAACGAGTGCAAACATAACATTGGCGAAGTTTTTTGTTTTTTCTCTTTTTTGTTCCTCTTTTACCTCTCCATTTCTTTTCTATTTGGTACACATTTTGCGTGAGCGCACAAACGACCTTTGCCCCGCCAACTGAACTAAATTCGACGAACCAACAATTATCACTTTCTTTTTTTTTCTTTTTTTTTTTTTACTTTTTTACTTTTTACTTCACGACGTATGCCTAAAATATAATAACTACGATAATAATTATAATAACACGTAACCAGAAAATATTTCATTAACCATAATAAACGGAAATGACACTGAACAAAGCTCACGTAAATCGACAACGAAACGAGCTGTAATTTTATATTATGATTATTCACGCTTACTGACACGTTACGGAGTTCCTCGGGCTGCAATTTTACAGTTCACATTTTTTTTTTCAGTGTACGACGCGATACTCGAGGTACGTGCATAGCAAAACGTAAGGCGTCGAGTTATGAGCCGAGAACACAAAATATACTTTCATTAAAATCCTGCGTACAATATTGACTTTTACATTGACGATATTTAAATATTGAAATTGTATATCGATGCGCGTTAACAAAGTGGTTTTGATTGCGCTGAGAAACACTTCTAAGAAACATTACTGCGGGCTTTTCACGAATGATCTTTGCGTTTATTATTTTCAGTTCATCGATTTATGTGTATTTTCTTTTAAATGTAGGACACAGTCGGCTGGTTTATCTCGCACATTCTTATATCTCATCATGTTAATACTCTTCCTCATTCATTAATTTTTCCCCTTTAAATAACAGGAAAACTTGAGTAAATCATCTGGCCGAGTTTGGCTTGTTGCAAACTATAATCATTTTGTCAAAGAAATGTTTCTCAGTGCAATGATTTCACGAAGGAAATGGGGAGGGGGGAGGGGAGGATACACAAAATTGGATCACTGTACAAGCGGAAAGTGAAATTGGATGGAACATCTGACTTCGCATCGTGGGTTTGCTCCGATGGCTTTGAACGCTTGGTCCAACGTTTACATTGTCGAATAGAAAAAAAGTTTTGTCCGAACAATACAAACGGTTTATAAAAATAATTTATCAAATGCACAAAAGTTGCGACGTGCCGGCTTGGGGTCAGATACCCCAATTACCGTATGCTGCGTTAATTAAACTACATTACAGCATTTCGTTCATTTTTATGGTTACGGCTTTGTATTTCTCCTCTTTCCTTTTATTACCACTTTCGTTTTCACGTTTGTTTTCGCTTTTCATTAAAATTGGTACTGCGATAACCAGTGGAAGGCGTGAAACCCATGCCAAGTCAAACGCTCGAAGGAAATTTTGCGAAGGCTCAATTTTTCATTAGCTAATTTTCGACAGTTAAAATTCGATGGCAACGTTAAAAATAATTGAAGTAATTCTCCAGTTAAATTTACCTTAAGTCAAACATCATTCTAAATTATCATATTACAGAATCCTATGTCGAAAATCTACCATCCTTTATGTAAAAATGCAGTGGATTTAAATGGAGACTCGTTTCAATATTTTTACAGTATAATTTCTTTATACCGTTTATTGTTTGTCAATGTTATTAAAAATATTATAGATCACTATTTTGTTCCAAACAAATCAGGGATATGTCTGAGAAGAATCGGTAAGTGCTATTTAAATATCTTTTGAAATTTCAAAATTGAAAACCGCAGTTTTAGGCGTTCAATTTTGCTATTTTGAACAGTGAAACTGATCAAATCCTGGACGTATCCTCAATTTAGTACATAAAATAGTGAATTTCGCTGTAATTTCTGAACTTTGTTCCACGCGTGGAAACCAAATTGAGGAACCTCGTTTAGATGATCGGACGAATTGTTAATTACAAAAAGAACGCGAGAAGTTTTAAACCTAATAATACTCTCTAAAACGCATTTTCCTTCCATATTTTCTGTTTGGATTACTCTCCCCCTTTCTCTCTCTCTCTCTTTCGCAATTGAATAAATTTGCTACCGCTATAACACCATTTGTCTAAATACGACTCGAAAGCTTTATCTCCTCTCGTACAAATATGAAATGTCTAAGTTTATGATATGTACGTGTAGTTTAAAATTTGTAACAAAAGGTACGATACCTTCTCCTCGTCTATATGATATGTATGAGTTTTAGATTTGTAGAAACAAACATGCCTTTGATGTTTTGTCAAAGCTTTTTAGTGCGGTCGAAACTTTCTCACGGCCCACGCCACAGTTTTTTTTATCGTCGTTCGCTTCTATTCACAGACATTCTTTATTTCACTCCAACATCATCATCATCATCCTTAAAGCACAGTCATTTGTCATAAGAATTTCGGAAATACTTCAGCAACGTGGAGAGTTGTCGTTAAATTGATTTACTTATTTACTTTCTTATTCGGTTTAGTTTCGTTAATCCTTACTTCGTTTCTTGCGGAAGTATCGCAAAAATGTTATAATCGTTGCGTGCTTAACGTTCGTATTGCGAGCAACTCAATTTCGTGATTATGCCATAAATTTTCCCCCATTTAAAATATTCGCAACGAAATTCTACGTGCATTTGACATATCATATTGATCAAGTTGGAGTTTTCACGTGGAAACCTCCGCAAGGTGATTCGACATGGAGATAATTTGTGGAAATTTCAGTTGTAAAATGAAAATTAATCGAGTTAAGCCATTGATAAAGTAATTCAACCACCATTGTCATCTTAATAAGAACTATTTAAATAATCTAATTAAGAGTTAAGTATACCTTCCGCCCGATTTAATTATTGAAATTCGGATGACAGTGTAGTTGATAGAATGATCAATGAATTTAACGTCAACTATCTGAGGGATCTGGGACTGAAAAATGAAACTTTTTTGAAATACAAAATGTAAACAAAATTTGCTTTTGTTTCATATTTATCTCCAATTTTATGACCATCAAAATGTAAAACAATTTGTATGTTTTATATTTACATGAGCTTCTTAGTTTTTACACGTGTTTGTTTACATTTTTCTGTTTACAATTGTTTCATTCTTCAGTTCCATAAAGATGTTGGTTCAAGACTAAAAAAGAATTTATTTCTTTTTTACAAATGGAGTTCGCAGAAGTTATTTCCCCGCAGAATTTCCAACTTGATCAATGAGACGTATCAAAAGTGCGTAGAACTTCCTCAAGGAAATTCCTTGTGAATGTTTTAAACGGCGTCAGTTGATTCGCACTTTGCGCGTAAAAAGTTGAATAGATGAAATGGTGAAATTAGTTCGGTGAAACGAAACGCGAACCAATCTCGGAATGCGATGCCCCGTCTTTCTTCCCTCGTTATTCATTCTATTTTATTTCCTTTAAAGTCCAGTTGAATATTTTGGAATAGTGAAAAAATAGTAATTCGTAGATCATATTCAACCGCGTTTATACGTTAAGTTACAGTGTACCCGAACGAAATAGACCTTGTTCTTTCCGCGAAACTGGTGCATTCCTATTTCCTAGTCCTTCTGACATTTTACAAGCCAACATTGGCCGCCCGGGACCGAGCCAATTTGTTCGCGTAAAACATCGGAAATATACTTCAGGTATTACATTCGTTCAGAAATTAGTTCAACGAAAATTAAATAAAAGTCGCTTTCGATGGAATGGAAAAATGTTGTATAAAAATAAATAAAAAGAGAGAAACAATTGCTCCCGATGATCAAACGCAAATCAACACGCAAGCTCGGATACTCGGTACATTGAACATGGTTGACCAGTTTTGCGTATTTAATAAATGCAATTGCACTTAAAATATTGACCTGACTTTAAAACACAGACCAGAGCGAGTTAGTCGATATTTTAACGTGTCTTACTTTCAGCGTGACGCAACCAACAGGAAGGCACTTGGTCAAATTACGTGCCGGGTTGGCCGTCAGTTTTAGCACTCGAGCCATATCCTTCCTTTTACTATACGTTATATCAAAGACAAATTGCTATATACATACATATACATATGTATATATATATCATATTATATATATACATATACATATGCATATACATATACATATACATATATATATTAATGCAATATAAATATGATTTCTACTGATTCTTAATGCTATGATATGTTCTCATTCATGTTACATTATGCTAATAATCGTTTTTTCCCGCCCTTGTCCTTTTTTACTTTCTCTCGCTCTTTCATTCCTTTCACCCCTCTCTCTCACCCTATCTCGCTTTTCCCTTTCTCTCTCTCTCTCTCTTTCACTCTCGCGCTTTCTCTCTTTTTTACTAGGACACAAAATTACCTTAACAAGATACTCGCTTGCGCGCGAAGCTGTCAATAAACATAGATACATATTTTCTTAGGGCACCTTTGGTATTTATAATGACGTTGTTTTCGGATTTGAATTCTTTGTATGTCTTGTACCACTACTTTACTATTCTCTCCATTCATTTGCATCCCCGTTGACCGTCGATTTCGCATCGCTCTCCGAATCTCACTCTCTCTCTTTCTCTCTTCTGTACTCTCTCGAGAATGCCAAGCCCATCAAACAAAGTAAGGACATGGTGCGACATATCCTTATATTAATTTGCAAATAAATACACTGAGAAAAAAGTAGCATCGTTATTCACCATTTTTGGTACCAATTTAAAGATACAATTTCATTTAATATATCTGTTCCTGCGAGTGATAGTAAAATGTTCAATTTTACGCGGTAGCTTTTAGTTTAAAAATACGAAGAATTGTATACCGGAGGTATTCCCAAATTGATATAAACAATTATAAATATTACTATTACTTTTTTCTTAGTGTAAAGCGACGCTACGTTTCCATGACCCAAACTGCCACTCGCATCGTAACCAACTTATTACATTTTAAAAACAGGGAATACCAAGAGAGTCTCGTAATAAGACACGGCTTAACATTATGATTACTTTTGAAAATGATCGAAACGTAAATTCGTCCTTATCAAAAGGTACAATGGGTGCAATGGAAATCCGAAACATTCGCCGTTGGCTAAATGATATTTTGTACCATGTTGTTGGTCTTTCGAAATTGAATTGACATAAATATTAGAAGGTACCAGCGCTTTGGCGCGACCTTACTTTTGACGAAAGCAATTTTGTATCGGACAAGCATACTTTGTGACAATAAAGCGATACTAATACTGCGTCAGTCTCGATTTTTCAGGCATGTTTCATTTGCGCGGTCTTCTACCCCCCAACCCCGCATAGATTGCAAAAAAAATCGCGTCAAATTCCTTCATTGTTCTATGATGGGCTTTCCATTTCTGTCTCGATAATTTCTAGCAACGTTCTCGGTACTACGAGTGCGTCAAATCGTCGTACACACACGCCCGTACTTCAAAATACATCTAACAGTGTTGAAGTGTAGTAATTTATATTTTACGCAGTTAAGTTACTCTATAATATAATACGCGATAAGTTATGCTATAGCAAGATACGGTAATTGCTCGCCCATCGTTTTGTGAACAAAATTTGCGTTCTTCAAGGGGAGGGGGGTGCGATGCGTCATTTACAAATTTTATCATTAATCACTTTCTCGGTCGACCGTTCGATTTTGTTGTTAATTTGTCCCTTTTTCTATTTTGGTTTTGTACACGCGACCTTGGGATTTCAATGACGGAAAGCAATAATCATTTATTGGTCCTCAAAGTTGAGCAATGTTAGGTTTGCTTGTTTGAAAAAATAGACATTATTGTTTTGTTAAAGTAAAACTTGAAAACCGCTGAAGTATTATCGACAAAGGTCCCCTAGAAATGGCTTTCTAGAGACACTTCTTGGATAGTGGGTTTCACAATTTTGTCACAAAACGAGCCAAGTCTCATTGGCCTGCAATATCACTGAACAAGATTCGTAAGGATTTGCAGAGGCACGTTGTTTCAAATTAAATAATATTAATGTAACTATTTTTACTCGGTAAAATTGTAGTTTTATATGCTAATTTGTGCATTATTTCAAATGATAAATTCGTACGGTCATTTAACTAACACTGCAAGTTGAGAAAAGTTAGTCGAAGTTCAATAGGAAATACTAGTTCTTAACTACAAATGTCTACAATGATAGTATAAACTGTAAATATACTTTCATTTAACATACAAAGCGTAAATTGTTCTTTAAAATCTAATAATTAATACAAATCTTCGTTAACAAAGTATCTATTTTTGCATTAACTGAAAGTAATGTCAAAAATGTTTTCATACCCTAATGGACCGATGAATAATTCTGTACGGAATATTAAAGTCCACCCCGCAATTAACTTTTAATCAATCATCATTTTCTTAACAACTCGAATTTACTTTAATTATCACCTAGCGACCTAACCGCGATGACTTAATACTACAAAAAAAGATTAAAGCTTCTCAAATTCTTGGCCAAATTTGCTCGTGCACTTGAAAATGAATTTCGTTAATTACATTAATATTTTCACAGCGCAAACTTTCATATTCAATCAGGAAAACTTAAACAAATTTTTTCCGTACCCCACGCAACAATACGTCACTTCGTTTATAATTTCCACGAACTTCAAACAGCTTGCCAGTTAATTGTGTCAGCGTTTGGACCGGCAAATAAAGTGAAATGCTGCTGCAAACAAGTAGAAATCTTATTCAGCGCACCGTATCCACCGTCACTTAATATTTCCAGAGAGAAATGTTAATTCGCTATAAATGAAACACAGCGATAAGCGTTCACGACGAGACGTGTGAAAAAGTGCGCGCTGAACACTTTCCCACCCCGGATCTCACACGTTGTCTTACGCGGCGCAACATATGCATTTTATTGTACTAACCACGCAAATGTTAGTTCACCGCAACACTGCCAGCGACGCGAACGGAAAAAAAGAAGGAAAAAAAAAACAGGATAACGTCATGCGTGTGTATACATATAAATATATATATCTATATATATACGTATACATATAAATTCATAGGTACATAAAGCTTACTGCATATATACGTTAACACAAAAAAAAAATGCATTTACGTTAAATCTTCCACGTTAAAAATATTGTTGGTAAAAAATGACTATCAATAAAGAATCGCGGCGCACTTTCCGCCGCGGCTGTTTACGTTCGCTCCGGGCCGAAAGTTCGTCGCCTCGCCGAGACCGTTTCATTTTATATTTAAAAAAAAAAAAGAAGAAAAATTTGATAACTACGCCAACAGTATTTCCGCAGCAACTAATACCGACGCTCGAAGATTCAATTTTGCTTATGAGTCAAGTCGGATGTCACTGTACAAGCTGATATGTATGAAATTACAATCGATCTTCCACTTCTATGTACATAAACTCACAGTCATTTCCGCATCGTTTCCGCGACTTCTTTTTGAAACCCCCCCCCATCCCTCCCTCCGTCCCATCCCTCCCTCCGTCCCATCCCCCACTCTTTGTCCCTGCCTTTCTCGCTCCTTCGCTCTCTCTCCCTCCCTTTCTCCCATTAGTAATTTATCTAATTTTAATTGACAAAAGTTTACGCGCGAGTTAAACGCGCCGCGTAAATCTTCATAACCATCATCACGCGTGTTTTCAAGCGCAACATTTCATATACATAAAATTTAATAATTAGAAAAATCGTCGTAACGTGTGGTGTTGTGACATTAACAGTGACTTTTTACAGGCGAACAAAATTAATATAATAGAATTTTTTCTTTCTACCCCCCCCCCCTCTCCCGCCGACGTCCCTCGCCGCACCCTCGATGCTCCTTCCTCTTTCTCTCCCTCTCCTTTACTCGTGCCCTTTCTATTTCCCCTCTTCCTTGCTTCCTTCCGCTCTGCCTCTTCGTGTGCTCTTGTTAAACGCAAAGAAATGAACAATTTCGCTTGTCCCGTCGAACGTTCCATTCGCCTTGTCGGCCGGTCTTGCGCGCGAACCATCCAAGTTGACGCCTCGTTGAATTTTTTCCTTTTTTTTTTTTTTTTTGTTGAGTCGGGTCCGGGTGTCCCTCTTGGTTCTCGCCGGCAATTTGCCGTTTATATTCCGCTGACGCTGATTTTAAGATTGCCCGTTTTCTTCTCCCTTTGTTCCCTGAAAGCAAAATCGAAACGGGGGTCTTAATATCGTGACCGGCCAATAAAACGTATCGAATACCAAGCCGCCACGGACGGTGGGGTTCCCACGTGGCAACGGATTCGTAATAAGAAACGCGACACCCCCCCCCCCCCCCCCCCCCCCCCCCGCC
>JABFPN010003511.1:0-17837 GCA_022817305.1 Leptoteleia sp. ZL-2020
CAAAATTAGTTTTTTTTTTTTTTTTTTTTTTTAAGAAAATATATTAAACACTTAACATTTCTCGTCATTCACTTAGAACATCTATTTTAACATCAATAAATAATTTAATTCAAATTGATTTTTTGTTTAAAAAAAATGAGTAATTCGTATGTTCGTGCAATAAAATAGATATATTAGATTACTTACAATGAATTATTATTAATTAATTCCACGACTATATATTAGGTGTTAACTTTATGCTAGCTAATATTTAACTGAAAGTACAAAACGATTCAGTACATAATGTTTTTAAATTAGGAAAAATCAGAACATTAAATTTATATGAATAAGTTAATGTGAAATTAATAATTAACGAGATAACATACTTTGAATCGTAAATTAAATGTAGTGTGTTAATTAGTTTAAATATTTTTCAAATTTCATTGAAAATTCAAATAAGAATTAATTAATTTGTAAATTGTAAAGACTCTGTAAGTATGATTTAGTGAAACATCTTACAATTTGTATTTATTGCTACATTGTTTAACAGATACCTCGCATTACATAGATATAAAAACTGATACAAGCAGGGTGTTTAATCTGAATAAGTTTTTAAGTATTGTTCAGCTTTAAATAAAAATTAAAAAATAATAAACACAAATTTTATTATTATCTGTGTAATTTAATCGTACTTTTAAATATATTAACGAATATTTACACTTATTATATAATTATTATTTATTTTAAGATTTTTAAGAATCATATGCATTAACACATAATTAAAAAAATAACGATTAATATCTATGCTATATATAATAATATATTCTTAATTAATTTCGAATTCAAAACTAATTATTAATTATTAATTTTTCTCAAAATGATGCATTAGAAATAAGAAATAAGTTACAGAATGCAATAATGAAATTCGATTTAACTAAGTGTAATCGTAATGAAATGTTGATTTATATTGCAGTATATGCGTGACCGTGGTGGTTTTGAATGTGCACTTCCGTTCTCCACAAACGCACGTGATGTCGCCTTGGGTGCGTCGCGTTTTCATCCACGTCCTTCCAAGACTGCTGGTAATGCGCAGGTAATAAAATAGAATACTTTCTCGCGTGAATTGCAAACTATGAATGGCACGCCGTGTCCCCGGGCAACCATTTTTCAGCTGCGGCAAAGAAAAGCAGTTCCGGCTTGATGCCGTATCGTGCGGCAACTTTCATCCCAGGAAATACTTAAGGCGTCGACGAGCGAGTCTGGATGCATCCAGATATTCGTCATGAATTACTCCTGTATTGAGCGATGAATTCCATTTGAAATGTGCAAAAGGAGAAAGCGATTAAAAGACTTTGAAAAGTCAGTGCCATTCGCTCTTTGCGGTATATGAGAAATCGAAGTCCCTTTAGCGCTTTTCCAAGACGATGACAAAAATTGCTGCATCAATTAGTATTGCATTCTGAAACAATTAGAATAATATGAGGAAATTCGTTTTCTTATAATATACCAATCTGAATTCAATTATTAAATTCATACATTGGAAAAAAATACAAATACAAATTAACGTGCTCCGTGTTATCTAGTCAAAAACATTATAAAATAAAAATCCTGACGTGTATTGCGTTTAATGTTTGGCAAATATATAATCATATTTCAAAAGTGACAAAAATGATCATTTTTGTGTCAAATTTTATAATTTTAGTGTCCAGTTAAAGACAACACATATCACCAACAAAGACAACTGTGTTTTAAAGAGCTCAAATGTGTTGTTAAAACCTAGTTACAAAAATATAATGGATATAATAAATTGTAATACAACACTACTTTTAAAATAATCATTGTATCTTTATACAATACAATATTATTCCTTGATTATATAATTTATAATATGAGTGTGTCAGATTAACTAACTATTTGCATTAATTTATCAATAATACGACTCGGTTGGTTTCAATGTTGTTTTCAACAATTTCCTTAATGTTAAATGAAATAAAAGATAATTTTCATTACACATTAATAACGATTACTAACTAGCATCATTTAATTAAAGCTCGATAAATTTGTAAACTACGAAACAGAAACATATTGCAAACATGCGCTTTGAGTTTGCGACGTAACGAGGCGTGAACGAAATTATGTTTACTTCTCTTTGTATGCGCGTTGAATTATAACAGTTATCTAAACACGCAAAATGTCTGTGCAGGCCGCAGTACCAAATTGATAAACGCAGCATGGTCGATCATCATAGTCAACGAATTATGATCAGAACCTGCAACGGACTCGAGCTTAGGGATCCGTCCCTTTTCGTGGAAACCTCGGCCTCGGAGCTCGTCGAGTCTTCGGTTCTGTTTCCCAGTCTAGACTCCCGTGACGAATTGAATCCGAGGTTCGATCTTGAATAATTTATACTTCTTTCATTCAGCAGTGTACTTCAACGGCACTTTAACATTTTTCAAAATCTGTAATAGAAAGTATAAGATAGAATCAGATTATATTTATTGGATAACTATATAAATAACAACTTAAGTATTAAATTGTAATCAAGGTTGACATTTTAACAATATACTTTTATAAAGTTAAAATTAATAAGTATATTGAAGGTCTATTATTCATGTATAGAAATCTTAAATTAATTTGAGCGTATTCATACTTCTAATACTACGTATAATCATAAATTTACTGTTGAAAGAATCTCTATTTTTTACTTTAGTACATGGAAATGAAATTACTAATTAATCAATACAATGTGACTTTAGGATCGATCTCTAGTATTCCAGGAGCCAAAAAGAACATCGCAGATGTAATAACGGTCGAATGATTAATTGCAGGGAGTTGGAGGCAATTAATTTGGGGAGCGCCTGTCGTATACACGGATCATCTCCGGCAACGCCAGCTCGAGCGCCTCCGCAACTTCCCACGGAAGATAGTGTGGATGCGCTTTGTAATACGCTTACACAGTGGCATCATTGCCCGGAAATCTACAAAGCTATCGAGGGCATCCGGTTTATCGCCGATCATACGAAAAGAGAAGAAGACTCTACTCGAGTAAGATATTCGACGTGATATTAAAATAATTTTTATTAACTCGAAAAATGTCAGGAACATTTGGGACGCTCTAAAGTTACAAGTTATTTTATAGAAAATAAAGATGTTGATGCACGTGTGCTTCAACTTTGAATGTAGGAAAGAAGTAGCTCTGCGCAGGGAAACTATATACTTAAAATTCAAGCAAACGGTTATTTGATTTCTTTACAACGCAAAAGGCATGGTAATGTTGCGACGTCGTAAAATTAGTTCGCTACCGTGGAATTATTTATGTTCGATTTTATAGTCCGAAGTGCTTTTGCGTTTTCTTGAGTAAAATAATATGTCTGGAATAAGTTGAGGAAGAAGTTAAACTGTCGGTATTACGTTTTTTGTGCTCTAAAAATGATAATTGCATTTTCAGTTGTTTTAAATTAAAAGGTGAAATGAAAATGCACTAAAAATTTGCTTCTTCAGGGGATATAGAACAAATTTAATTAGACTTAATTACCGAGGTGTAATTGGATTGAGACAAAAGTCAAGTTGGATTAGATTTGATTAAATTTAACCATTTCTATTAATTTTATTCGTAAACTGGCCAGCCATGTTAATTGAAATTCTAGTGTCAGCAGATTTTAGAAACAAGTAATTTGAATTATAATATTGGACGTGAATTATAATATTTAGTATGAAATATCCAAAAATTATATAAAAAGCTTGTTTTTATAATAAAGACTGCTAAAATTATCACAAGAATACCTATTATAAAATGAGAAAAATCTTTAGAATCTTTAGAACAGTATTCAACAAGCAATTTTCATTGAGTTAATTTACGTATGTTATCTTATAAGAAATAGTCAGCTTAGTTTATATCATAGAGTAAAGTACTCTTAATACTCTTTTCCCTAAAATAACCGGAAATTTGTATAAATCAGCACGACGAGGTTCATACACTATAAACTATAATAATTTTTCTACAGACAGTATACTATTTTCTATACTGTTCTGTACTGCTTTCTATACCATTCAGTATACAATTTTTTGTTTACATTTAAATTGCAAATTGCTCCTACTAGAAATTGACTGTGTGGTAACCGGGCGTGTAATGGTTCGCCAGTCAGGTGCCTAGGAAAGTGACGAGGCCCTTAGCTGGGAAACCATTCGCGATATCTCGGATATCATTTGCTATTTAAGATGAAATACTAACATCATATAATTGTATATATAATCGCATGATAACCCTCTTTGCAGGTAAAGGAAGATTGGAAGTACGTGGCGATGGTGCTAGACAGATTATTCCTGTGGATCTTCACGCTGGCCGTGATTGTTGGCACCGCGGGCATTATCCTGCAGGCCCCGACCCTTTACGACAAACGCGTCCCCATCGATATCCAGTTGTCCGAGATAGCCTCGACCACTGCCAAGCCACACATCGTTCCGACACTCTGAGGGGTGCGCCCATTACTTCTTCTTCGCGCCCAAATACCGCTAACCGCAAGACTGACGTCTTCGGGCAAACTCTTGGTTCGACTGGCGCTGTGATTACTCGCCAGTCCGTCGCCGAAGCCGCCGGGCAGCACGTCGGCCCACGTCGGCCCGTACCTCAAGCGCACAGAAGCACCGACCACGATGAATCGCTCGCGGACCAGTTCATCGGCCCGCTGACCGACCACAGGGCAACCGGAAGATCGACCAATTGGACCGGAAAACGAGGACGAACCGACGGGGCGCGATCTCCCTCGCCTCCTTCAACTGTCCCAAGTTGTTGCAGCCCTTTTGCAGTTCGCCTCGTCGCTCGCTGAAACGGGCGCACTTTTTTGTAACGCCACTGGTGGATCGTCGTCGTCGACGAGGGATCTCGCCCGACGCGGTGGAACTCGCGAAGAGAGCCGTGCCTCTGGTCCTTTTCTACCTGCAACAGAAAGACAAGATGAAGGACTCCTCGCGGGCTCTTCACTGCGACAAGAATCTATCTCACTACGCCATTTACCGCGCGTTACCCAGGCGATAACCTTAATGGCGTCAAGGCGGTGCGGAAATCCAACCGCACTGGCGCGGGGTTGACTCGCCGGAACACCCGTAAGTCTCGCGTACAGCTGCATTTGGCACGCAAAGTGGTTCGCGGAGCACCGATCGTTTTGTTCGCGCCCGTTTCTCACTAATCATCGTCATCGCAAAAGACCAACGAACGCGTTCAGTTTCGACTGCCTTCTTAGATAGATGCGCCACCTACAATTCCGGTCACCGCCGTGAACTACGTGATCGTCGAGACGTTTTTTATGTAAACTCAGATTCGAAGTATTTTTACATTCCCCACTGCCCTTTTTGAATAACCGAGTGCATAAAATTAAAGATTAAATAAGATTTAATAAGTAACGACTAAGAGCCAGAAACATTTAAATAAGTGTCGAGATGAGGCGTTTATAAATGTATAGAAGCTAAGGTAGAAAAGGACACGGGATCGCGGATCAATTCGAGTCGAGGTTCCGACGGGACATTGGATTGATCCGAGATGTCACGATATTGCGGCTGGAAATTTTTGTCAAATATATACAAATGCGGGTGACTCGTTTGTCTTTTTTATCAATCCTCTGTAGAAATAAATCTCTGCTAACGTCCGTGAAAATTGGCTTTCCCTAATTTTTGCAGCTGTTTAAACTTTAGCAGAGCTTTTCAAACATGAAAAACCCCTGCACAAGTCTGAAAGACTGTAAAAATTTGGAACGGCGACTTTTGCAAATATTTACAGAGAAACTATTTCTACGAGAGTTTACATTTTTTTGTTAGATGCTTTAAACAGTAATATTAAATCAGTTTTACCAATCAGATGACTAATGTACCCTTGTAGAAATAGTTTCTCTGAAAACGTCTGCAGAAATCGGCTTTCCCAATTTTTACATCTTTCCAGATTTTTGCAGAGCCCTTTGCGTCAGTCAAGCTATAAAAATTGGGAATGCTGACTATTGCAGACATTTGCAGACACTCATTTCCTCAAGGGTATACTTGTCATGATGTATACTTTTTAACTTTAATATTCAATTCACTTTTTTCTACTCATTTATTCAACTTACAAGTACTTATGGACCATATCTTTTTCTAACATTTACAATACCAATTCATTTGCGCCGATCAAATTTCATTAAAGTACATTAAAGCTTCGAATGAAATCTTGAAATGAAAAATGTTGACACGAAACACCGCCAAGTTTATTTGACTAAAATTACCGCCAAGTCGCAATTAATAAAATAAAGTATAAACGTTAAAATGTGTCACTAACAGTGAATCCGTATTTCATTTGTACCAGTCTTGTTATTATTAGTTTCATACTGAGGAATACAATAAATTATTAACTAAATATATAAAGGAAAGAAATGATAGACCACCCGGGGAGTCAGATGCAGAAGGCGCGAAACTTATCCGCGTTGAAAATGCATGTTGCAGACTCGTGAAGGAAATAAATGAAGCGTTTCTTGACCCAACATCGAGCCTGTAACAAAAGGGGCCATATTTTCACTATTGTCGAAGGCGTAAACGTCCCTTGTAATGAAATTCTAAATACTCTGCATCGATATGGCGCAGACTGGGTCGCGACGAAGTTTCGTTGGCCCAACTTATATTGCTCATACATGTTTGTAATAAAACGAAAAACAAACAACACTCGTAATTAAACACGAAAGGAGAGAACGAAACGGATGGAGGAAAGGAAGAATAAGTAAGAAAAAAGGAATAGGTTCCGAACACCGTTATTAATTAACGAGAACAGTTAGTAGGTGACTTTGCAATGGCGAGTTAAAATGCAAGTATGCATGAAATGTTACGTAAATTGTTATCAACGCCCACGATGCGATGCATACGTAAAATAATGTCGTACTCAAATGTTTTACAGTCTTCCTTAACGATGTGAAACAAACATTTGCGTTTGTCTCTTCTTGTTTTTTATCGCTGAATTAGAAATACGAACGACCAGTATTAATAAATTGTACGTACGGGACATTTAAATGTGTGTACGATAACCGATACGGTAGATTTCGTTTTCCCTTTAGTAACGATTTTTTGATAATTACAACTGTTTAGGGGTGTTGTGTACATTTGAATTTAAACTCGGTACGATTAATGATAGGCCAGAAACAAAAATATCGTTACGATTGCGGCGCTTCTTAACTTTACTTACTATAACTTGCACTTTTGTTACACAATCACGTGATTGACATTGCGCCTAAAAAATAATGACTATATTTTACATACACAATGAATTATATTTGATAGAGATTACTCGGTGGCGGGTAGTTTTGTTAGGCTATACTTAACGAAAGTAAAATCAGTACTAGCAGTTGTACAAATTTTTACTGCGACGAGGGAAAGTACTGCCTTTACAAATAATTCATTGTTATTTGGACCCACCGCAATCGTGGCAATATTTTGAATCGTTCATCTACGAAGATTATAATCACAAGCGTAATAAAACAAAACGTATAATACATTGAGAGAAATTTATTAGCAGCTGTTATTATATTTTATATTGTGCTGGAAGGATATGTGTGTATTTTTAATATAATAAAGTATTTTAGAAAAGTATTAGAAAAAAAGTTGTTATCGTGGAAGAGAACCACCACACTATGCCACCGCCTAAAAAAATACTGATCCGTGTCAAACTTTAGTGCGAATGTGACAGGGTAGTTGGCCTAAATTTTGAGGAAACGAGTTCTAATATTTATTTAAAATACTATATATCTAAAATATTAAGGAATAATCTACATGTATCCATATCCACAAGTTATTATAAAATGTAGTAGCAAGTACCAATAAATCTCTCTTAATGTAATAAATGTATTTTTCAAACAAAAGTGCAATGTAAATATTTTGTTGAAACACTTTTTCGCGTGACATATTGACAGTTTTTTTTCGAACGCTCACGGTATGGTAAAATTATATTAAACATGTATTTTATTGCATTTCCAATGTACCTTTTGTTTTATTAAGAGGTGACGCGTAATGGTGTTTATGTTTGAAATTTCAATTTCATTTGTTCGCACCAAAAAAAGTTAGAAGAAAAATTATTATACTATATCATAGAACGAGATGAAAGTTTATTGTCACTACAGTTTAAGTTAATGTAATAAGAAACACTGTTTCCTACAGTGTTTACAATTTACACAAATTGTATGTCATTAATTCGTAAAGAAAAGCTCATTGCAAAAAAACAATAGGCATAAACAATATTTATCTCCGCTAAATGAAACAAACTTTAATTTTTTATCTAACTTTTGGAAAGATGAATATCAGTTGCAGCTTTATAATTTGATTCTTTCTTGTTATTGAGAAAAATGATGATGAATATAATATATAGCAAATATTTATATTTAATTTTAAGTTATAAAAAGACAAGCATCATTTTCCTCAAATATTTACGACCAGATAATTTGTGATCATTTAGACCTAAAAATTACGTACATTTTTATAATACGCCATAAAATTGTGATTGTGGATGCAGTTACGAGTTAAGTGTCTGATCGGCAAAACTTAGAGAAATAATTATTTCATGTTATTAAAATAAGGGCAGTGATAGTTATATAATATGAATATGTAACGATATATAATATAATGTATAATATAAAGAAAAAAGAAAAAAAAGAAAAAACAATTATCCAAACGATAAAATATCGCGGTAAAATATTTTGAGAGCGAATGGAAAAATCACGTATCGGTCTGTTTAGACCTTTGTTCACAGAGAAGATTAATAAATACCATTGTTTAAATAAAATGAAATTAAAAGCAGAGAATTTTATAAAGATGTGCACAAGTTTTGTAATTGATTTTAAATGAATTGACATGAAGATTTATACGAGTGTTAATAACAACTCGAAGCGTTTAAAAATTATAAAGTTTTTAACATTATTATTATCATCTTTATAAAAATCTCGATTGTACATAGATAAAATGGAATAAAGTGACACAGTTAACAAAGCGTGTAGAAAAAACATTGTCATTGCGTCATATATGCGTAAAGATAGGATAATTAATGAAACTAAGTAAAAGACTCGATGATTCACGTGGAGAATGATTGTCGAAGAATTACTTTTCCTTTGCAGCTTCTAATACAACATACTTCTTTTGCAAGCTGCATTATTTAAGATGTTATAATTTCTTTAAGTAAATTATAACTTATTTTTTATTCTACTTAAGTTATTGAGTAATTCAGCATTAGAATTAATAACTGAATATAAATTTACACACTGAGAAAACTTTATTATTACTGATGCCAAAAACATAGTTATTTGAAAACCAGCAAACTGGTCTTCCAATTAGAAATTTGTTAACAGTTTAAATTGTGAAAAAATTCTAATCTAAATGACTAGCTAGGAATCTGGCATTATAAAAGTAAAGAATGTCCTAAGTAAAAACTGTTAAAAGTTAGCTTTCAGCCAGCAAGATAAAAAATTAGTATCTTATAAATAAGAAATTTAAAGAATGTAAAAGTGTCACTTCAATAAAGTTAGAATAATTATTAATTCATACGGTAATATTAGTACCAACTTTTTATAGGTGATATTTTAACATTCTCAATAGTTTCATACTACCAACTAGATAGGATATTAACCAGTAATTGATGCCAAATTTCTAACTAGCACCTAAACTGAATTTATTTACATGATATTCTGTTTCATTATTTAAAACGGTTCTTATTCAATTAATTCTAATGTATGTTACGAGTTAATGCAATGGATCCTGAAAATCTGTCACAAATCGCCGTTTAAACCCAAGTCGCCGTTTATAAAAATGTAATGCTAAAACTCATTAAGGCAACCACTAATTTCGCAGTACCGACTTTGATGTACGATATATTTTACCATGTCTCGTAATGTTATTATGTCAATGTCTCCACAGAGAATAATAACCTAATACATAAAATTAAAAAAAATGAACTTATATAGTATACATAGATTGAAAGTACAAAGGATGTGTAGAAAAATATGTTTACGAAGTAAAATACGTCGCAAAACAATATCGGTAATGCAGGAATTGAATGTTAATGTTCCGCAACGCCTTAAAGAATATTCAAACAACCTTCACGCATCGCACGAATTTGATTAAAGTCTTTCATTATACTGATATAAAGTAATAATTATAAACCTACTATACATATATATTATAAACATTTAACAAATTGAGCAATTCTTCGAGATAATTAATCTTCATACATCTTGTCATAACTAATACGCATGTCCTAACATATCTGAGTGAACGTCCACCGTAATTGCTTTCATATATTACATAATACTTTGCGTAAAAAATATATTTCTTTTTCATACAAAAATTTAAATATCGAATTTTCCTAAAACATTCTATTATTAGTATCATCTACGCAAATAATCCGCAGAATGATCAAGATGTAAATAAATTATTTTGAAGGATATATGATACTCGGTTGAAAGCAATTAGTCTTAATTAAAATAACAGTTTCATTATATTATAGAAAAGCATATACAGTACCGGTCATAAGTTTAGACTCACTTGTTATTAAATCAGAATTTTGAAGTTTTTTTCTAAGATTTGTATTTATATACATTTATCTTAATTTATTTTGTATACATATTTATATTATATTATATATAAAATAAATATAAAGTGAAATGATATAATATATAAGATATTATAATGAATCATATAAAAATTTATTCATTTTTAAAAAATCAAAAGTGAGTCTAAACTTATGACTGGTACTGTAACAATATTCAGTACTTTCTTATGATCGTAAAAACCCGAGCACATAGTTTAATTTGTTGAGACTTTTTATTAACTTATACATATATTTTTATAATAATGCTGTAATTTATTTTAAGTTTCAGTGATTCATATACACAAACTTTTTATTACGAGATTAGTAAAACAGTAAGAATAACCCTCAATTCGCAATATATTATTTATATTTTAAGCATTTATCAAACTTTTGTTCAAAGAAGTTTCAATGTATGTATTTAATCAGATTCAATAAGAACGTATTGAATATTTGGTATACTGAATATTTTACTTTATAACAAACTTTTTTAGCAAATAATTTATTTAAAAAAAATATTAACTTATTCAACAAGGATCTAATGTCTAATGTCAAATTATACAATAATTAAAACTCATTACTCTCAAAAAAGTACTATATCCTTCAATAAAATTTAACAACCTCACTTGAACCAAAGGACCATCCTGAAGTCTTAAAGCGAATCAATTAAAAGCACTAATTTCCGATTGTTAATATTATTGTTGTTGGAAAATACTTAATGGAAAAAGCGGGAATGAAGATAAAGAGTATTTTAACGTGAAATTATATAACTTTATATCGTCATTCCGGTTATACTAAATGTAAAAGATTAGCCTGTTGCGCTTACAATGAGATGAATATATAAAACGCGGAAAAAATGATGGACCGAACGAAATGAGGGAATCCGGGTTTAAAAACGACTCGGTCGGCTCATTTTTTCACATCAAAATAAATAAAGTATATATGCTGTATACTATTATTTTACATTACGAATAAAATTAAATGAAAAAAAAACATACATACACGTAAATGCTTGATGCCTTCAGAGGCCTAACGTGCATTTTGTCGGCAAATACCAGAGTGACTGGAAACAGCTCAGAACATCCTTCGAAACATTATTAACAAAAGTCACCGCCACCATTGTGGCGAATATAGCATAAATATGACATAGCGCTAGGTTTCCACGCTTACGATGGAAGTACGTAATTGTTGTAATTATCGAATAATCTATGTGAACACGTCGTCCGATCGCGATTCAACGTAATGTTTGTATATGAATTTAGGTCGTGGTTTAACGAATCTCCCTGCCAGACTTCAGTGTCATTTCATTTGCGTACAGCTAGGATTGTACACGAGTAATATTTTCCAATTTCACTGTAACTTATTAAATTAACGATAAGTAGCAACTTTAACGATCCTGCGGCAAAATTACGTCTGAGTAAATCAAACATTATGTGGAGTTTCTGCAAAACTAAAATGTGCATTCAACCTTTAAATTTCCTTCAACGTGTGCACACGTTTTATTTTTGCAAAAAGTCAATTTTTACACGCGTCTTGTAAAAGGTGACCGTAAATAAGCATAAAAAAAGTTCTCAAAAAAAGCAAACGCGGAAAGTTTATGACATTTACAGTTACCTTAAATCGTAACTAGTTGCGTTGCTCAAAAAATTCAATCTTGAACAAGAAAACCTTTGAATTAACTGCCACAAGACCGTAGGAATCAAGAATGATAATGAATGGTAATATAGTATTCATAGAACAGACACAAGAAAGCAACGATGACAACACGAAGAACAATTCTTTTTACAGTTTCGATCCCTCCCAAATTAAAAGGTTCGCAAAAATATTCCACAGGGAATTTCCTTGAGGAGCTTTCATGTATGTACATTTGACGCGTCAAATTGATCAAGTTGAAAATTCTATACTAAAATCCACAATATTCTGAAAGTTCCAGAAGTTGTTTCCACGAGAAATTATCATATGGGATACTACATGGAAGTTCAAACTTGACCGATTTGATGTGTTAAATTTACATGGAAGTTCCTTAATGAATTTGCTTGTGAATATTTTAAATGGGGCCTATCAAAGTCACACATTTGGACAATTTTACATTAAAGCTTCGGATGATTCAATTGTGTTTACGAGCATGAACTACATACTTATACATATATATGTCAGGTCGTCCTGCGAGTGACATGCCGAAATACTTAGCATTTTAGTCACTCACGGCTCGACCAATATAAATATATACATACCTATAAATATATGAGCTCGAACGCGAATGAACGAGGCACTCGTGATATTTGAATGTACGTTCATTGACGTTCGTGTGTATACTCAACGAACAAATTCACGCTACGTCTATAATAAAATAATAAACCAAGACGAAGAATTAGCAACATAAAAATATATTTATACTTATGCGCAGGCCCGTGTACGTGTACACGTGCGTGCGCGTACAAACACGTTGGAAGTTAAAATGGTACTTATCAAATGAACAAAGTTATAAAACGATATTTCTAAATATCCGCCCCCTTAAAAACACGCCTCGCGGTTAAAAAGTGGAAATACGTTTCCGGGGCATTTGGCCGATTGCGATTTTCTTTTGAACGAGTCTCGTAGGTCATAGGCGTGCAATGGACGAGATGCCTCATTAAATTATAATAAAAAAACATAAAATAATGATGAAACAACTTTCTACATAACAGGTGTATGTCTATAAAATTGACGAATAAACTTAATTTTTGTAAAAAAACAAATAAAAAAGAATAAAAATATGGAAAACGAACAAAAAAACACGTATATGAACGAAGATAATGACGAAGTAAAATAAAACGAATTATTCAGCACGAAGTTTCCTTTAAATCGATTTTATTATCGTTCTTCAGAATATGTACATTGGTCATTTATATTTATTTATAGTGCTTCGTACGGAAATATTATTTCACTTATATAAATATAAATTTATAATTAAATAGATGCTTTGTGTATTTATATTGTACATATATATTTTTTTGCTTTTGGTTTACGGTTTATTAAATTATTATTTTTTAGGTATGAAACTTTTGATCGTGATTTAAAGGTTCTTCTCACCGGAAAGCTGCTCATCTAAGGGTTTAGAGTTATCAGGCTCCAGAATTTCCTCATGTACTTTCAATGTTTGTGAATCAATTGTTTTCAAACGTTCCGCATGCTCCCTCTGTGCTTTTCTCAATCGGTTCATTGTCTTTTTCACAGCTATAGCACCTGAAGCAGAATTATTATCATTGAATAAGACATTTTTTATTCTAAAAAAATTAAAATAAAAATTCTGAAAATTTACACTCAAAAATAAATAATTATTTAATTAAAGATTTTCACTTGAAGTCTAATAATTCTTTCATTTAATACAAATCCTATTCATTTTTTATTGGGGATATAAATATTACAATAACTTTAACATAATATCTTCTTTTATAGCTTTTACAAGAAAAGGAAAAAATAAACTTATTTTCCTTTAGGTAAGTACATTTTACCAAGTACTTTTTCCATATATTAAACTTTTAAAATACTTACATTTAACAGTTTTCCTAAAATCTAATTTTCTTTTCAATCCATGTACGCTGCAAAAAATATAATTTTTATCAATGTTAAAAATGCAATTACATTAAAATTATGTTCTTTATACATATATTATTTATATATTACTTTTTAGATCGATCCTTATATTTCTTATAAATATTCATCAACAACTCAGATTCTTTGCTGGATGAAAACAAGTACGATTTTAACCATGGTTCATTTCTATTATATTTGAATAACTTAATCCAGACCTGAAATAATAATATAATCCATTCTATTTTTATTTTTCCTCCATTTCTTAACTAAATATTAATCGGATATTTAAAAAGTTACCGAATCAAAACATTCCATTGTATACCACAAATAAAAATAAAATATTCTTGAGGAATCAAGTTCTTTTTGTGGTGATAATAGAAAATTTGGTGTAAAATAAAGATACATATACGTCCTGAAAGAAAAAAGAATAATTTTTATAATCATCAAGAAATAATTGTAAGTTAAATAATACACAATAAAAATAGAAACATGAATAATATTTACCAATAGAGACTATGGATCACAAAGAGAAATTTAGAGAACACATTTCCACAATTGTCTTTCCATAAAATGAATAAGAAGCGGCTTGCTTCTAGAACTAGAATATCCACTACTTTAATAGTAAAGACGTATAAAATATGTGGACTGAAACTGCAAGACATTTACAAAAAATATGTTGTTTAAATAAATAAAGCAATTCTAATAAATTATATACAAATTATAATATATATTTCTGTATATACAAAATGTTTTTCGAACCAGTTATGTGAATCACTGAACACAAACAAGGTGAAGAATAAATAATTAAATCCTGATATCCAAGCATTGCATATAAAAATTTTGACTCCAACAAAATTCAAGCAAAATCCTTTCATCCAAAAATAAATAAGGTTCAAAGTTGATTTTTTAGGCAATTTTGAAGGCACATCAGTTAGGTAGTAAAATTTTAAATAATATAAGCCTATCAAGTGAAAAATCCAACTCCATAATGAATTAATAATTCTCTCTCTTTGAAGCAGACTAACATTCCGTTCCTTCAAGAATACCTGTAAAAATTTCATTTTATCAGAGAAAACCTCATAAAAATATTTACGTAAAAATTATTACAATTTAAATTAAACACTTAAACATTTAATTTACAAAATAGAAAATTAAGTATTTTAACTATTTTCAAATTAACAAATTTTTTAATAATTTTTAATTATAAAAATACATAAACATCATTATAATAATGTATATCATACAATATAATCAATAAATGGACTATTTTCAGAATTTATTCATTTACATAACGAAAGTCATTGCATTTTGTAGATTAAAATATTAAATATGTTTAATGCATATATATATTGGGCAATCTTAATGATCCAATATATAGATAATATTATTACTTAAAATAAAAGATGTATATGATAAAAATATAAATTATATATACACACATTAAAAATTTTTCTAATAATGATGTAAAGCAATGTCCATGCCAAAATTGTGCAATTCAGGTAAATGTTTTCTTTCTTATCATTCCCATACTTATCTATTTTCTCCATACTAAGTAATGTAATAATTTACTGTTTACATCACAATTGCCGATAAAAGGTTAGGACGTCTAAAATCGGAACTCTTGCGTAACATATTTTTATAATAAAACACATTGTTTTCTATGTACCCAACACTAAAATTAATTTCTACAATGAACTAATCAATACAAAGTACAAGACTTATCGCGAATCAAAGATAATATTTCCCCGATAGTTTGTACAAATGTAAATAAGAACTATAGACCAATAACAAGAAACAAAGTTTGAGATCTTCAGGTTGTTTAAAGGAATGCGCAGTGTCTTATTATTGTTATTTCTTAAATTCAAAACATGTATGGAAGTATTGAAGCATACGAAGAGTGTTGACAATGTTTTTAAAAAAACAAATCAATGTTTTCGACAACCGATAAAATATCAAGAATTCCTAGAATCTAGTAGAAACAAAGCATAACAATATTATGGGAAGTAGTTTCCATGATCCGCATTACCGCGCGAAATTCAAATTTAAATGATTATAAATAATAATTTTTCAAAGTGCTTACAAATTCAATATTATAACGAAAGATAGAATTTATTTAAACAATATTTTAACGTAATTGAAAACTTTATTCGAATTAATAAATAATTTATATAAATGTGAAAAATCATTTGTGCACAAATATTACTTTGGGTATGCAACTTAGAGTACGTTTTTAAATTATTGTTACTGAAATTTTTAATAGCACAATTACCTTAACGATCTCGAATCTTCTTGGACAGAGGAAAATAAAACATCAACAATTACGCTGCCTTATTTTATTCAATTGTTATTACAATAAGATGCTGTACTTCGAAGGGTCAACAATATTATTAAATATTTCGTGTATCGCATTAATTTTAATACTTCAAAAACAATATGTTTACTATAATTTCATATAATTATATATATGTAATATATTAAAATATACATCTTGTAATATTTGCAGTATTGTAATATGTTCTATGTACAGTTGTGAATAATGTATGTACAAAGTAACTTCACCTTACAAAATCGGTTCTATAATATTATCTTCATGCGCTCGGTTCGACTATTTGCATAAACGGATCCAAATGATAATAATTACACCAAAAGGAATTCGTCACAACAATCGAAACGACCATAATTCTTCAATTCGAAATTTTCCATCCCATTTCCCATACGACGAATGATACCGAATAATTTATGACGCCTCGATTGTTGTTGAATAAATTTCATGGCTAAAAGTGTGGTATAAGAATGACTGAAAGTATTATTTTTTAATAATAAGAAAATACAAGTACAAGTGTTACTGAACAAACATAACAATTAGTTTATTCTTCTAAATGTGCAATCACATCTAACGGATATAAATGAAATTAATTTTACATTTCTATAACACACCTTTAACGAAAAGAAATATCGTGCATACTGTTGAGGTAAACTGTGTCTATCTAGAAAAAAACAACGTAATGTCTAATAGGTACTGCGGTTTAAGTTAAGGTTATTTTAAGTAATGTGAACCTCAGTAAAGCAGTTCACATGAGGAGGTATATATGTTCGACTAGAGTCGCATTTTACAGTACGGTCATTCATTCTTCTGTAATTATGTTCGGTTTTGTTAAGTATTACAAAATTGTTTCAACTGTATAGCTGATGTTTCATATTACCAATCGTACGAATTATTCATCTTTTAATTTATGATACAGTGAAATATAGTATGTAATAAATCAAAAATAACATTTACATTCATGTACAATAATTAAAGAAGCGACACGAAAAAGGAAAGGAAACCATAACTGTTCTCTTGCGCTTTTCTTTTCATACTTGTCTTACACTGAGAAAAAAGTAATACACTCGAACCAATCAATAACGACATTATCACAAAGATAAATGATCGGAAGTTGGTCTTGGCACGTAAATTTAAACTCTCGAAAATAATATAATACTTAAAATATAATTTTGCTTTCTTATGGCGTATTCGGAAAGTAACATTTACATTACAAATATTTGTAATGTTCATGAAAACGCCGAACACGAGTCTACATTATTTAATAATGTAGATATTTTTCGAACACGCGTTTTTCAATTGCATCCACAACTTGTGGCGAAAAATATCTACATTATTAAATAATGTAGAAGTTTACGAACACGCGTTCGGCGTTTTCAT
>JABFPN010003512.1:0-17832 GCA_022817305.1 Leptoteleia sp. ZL-2020
GTTTCAAATGTCATATTTATAGATAAAACCGAAAATTTTCCTGTTAAAAAACGGTATTTTTTATCAAAAGACGGACATGTGGCTCAAATACAGTTAAAAACAGTAATTTTTTCTGTTATATTTTTCTCAGTGTATAAACCTATTTTTTTATTTTTCTTTTATTTTCAAAATTTCAAGCTAATTATTATCAAAGATAAATTTTAAGTTAAAATATTTACACCTCCCCTATAATATATTATTTAATTTTAAGGTAAAGTACATAAAAAATCACCAAGGGCAGTTTAACGATTTCGTGTCAGAACTACTATTTTTGATAGCACATATTTATGTATATTTTCTTCGATTTAACGCAATTTTTTTTTATGAAGACGGTAAGTCTTTGTGATGGACTACTTAGTAAAAATGAAACCGGGCTTAGCCGGTTTTAAATCGGGCCTTTCTATGGCTTTGGCATAAGCTGACCGATTACGTCCCAGATATAATCCATATCTGAATTCCACGTTATATATAGCCACAATAGTATCCATGCCAGGGCCACGTAAATTTTTTTGTGGAATCTTTATCTTGTCGGGATGCCTGGTCAGGCCCCAATCGTGAGGACCGTATTTCAGCCCAGTTTCAATTTTTACTAGGGCTATTTCTGAAATAATGGTACTGTTATAAAGAATTTCCATAGTGTGAAAAAAGGTTTATTTTTAAAAAACAGGATTTTGTTATTAAAAAATTGACATGTATCTGAAACAAAGTTAAAAGTCAGTCGTACATTTTTCAGTCTAATGTACACATACTTACTCTCGCGAAACAATTTCTATTTACAACTTATATAAATTGTAAAAGTGAAATAAAATTCCGAACGTCCATTATATTTCAGTTCTTTTTTGTAAAGATTATACATTATCACGTATGTTTTATGATAGGTGAGAATTTTACACAATGAAATTATTGATGACTGGGAACTTTTTCAAAATGAACATCAAGTTTTAAAAGAGCTTGCTGTGAAAATTAATAATACTAATAAAAACTGCGCACGTAAGTTATTGACTTACTTGTGTTATTATTATGTTTCCGGCCAAATATACTTTATAAATTAAAAATAATGTTTTTTTTTTCAGTATTATTCATTATGATTCTAATAAGCTACACGATAACACCGTTGACATCCAAACTGCTCGATGTTGTTAAGCCTTTGAGTGAACCACGACCACATATTTATATTTTTAATATAGAATTTATCTATGACAGGCAGCATGTGTATTGGCGTGTGTTTTCTTACAATCTGATTGGAATTATAACAAGCCTTTTTTATTATTATATATTTTTTAGTACTTTTGCAGTTCTAATTTACCATAACTGTGCAATATTTGACGTAATTAGGTATTATACTTAATTCTTTCTCGGTATAATATTCTAATATGTTTTAACATAATAACCCTCCGTATTCGTAAATGTAAAAAAACTAACTTTCAGATACAAACTGCTTAATATCACAACTCGTAATGTACCTTATAAGAACATGGAGTTAAAAGTTATTCATGAACTAATATCGTGTACTAAATGTCATCTCAAAGCAATGGCGTTAGTATAAACAATATTTTATATAACAAATAATATAAATCGATTTTAAATTTTTTGTTTAATATACATATATATATATATATTATACTCAAAAATATTATAGAATTTAATTTGAACATTTTTATGTTAAGGTTTTTTAATCGATTAAAATCATTTGTTCAAATTCCATGCATTATGGGTCTAATTTTCAATGTCATAGGAATTAGTATAATATTGTACGTTGTAAGTATATTTTTTGTCAATTGTTGTTAGTTCAACAAATTGTATAGTGGCGCGATTTAATACTGAAAATCGAGACGTGAAAAATATTTTTTTGCTCCGAATCATGTAAAAATATATCTGAAAATAATTTCGAAAATGTTGCTATTGAGTAATCATGACATTTTACGTACATATTTCTATATAGATACCAATAATATTTTAAATTGACATTACATTTTCAGGCCGCAATAACTGTTTATATGATAATGAATTTATCAAAATTGGTTCCTACATTTGGATTTGCTTTAATATTCATCTTCGCTTTTTGTTCATTAGGCGAAAAAATTACGCACCATAGTACATTATTACACTCAGCATGGTGAGAATATATTGCAAAAAAGTCTACAAATTACAAATTTAATGTGAATTTTATTCAATTCCAATTAATTTATAGTTACGATTCATCATGGATCAAATGGACAAAGCATTCGAAGAAAATGTTAAACATAATTCAAACGAGATGCAGCATTAAATGCATACTTAACGTAATGGGATTTTTCCCTGTCTCCTATGAATGTTATCTATCGGTATTTATATAATAATTTTTCTGTCAAATATTAATGGGTGCTAACTGTATATTAAATGCAAATATTATAATACAGAGAGAAAACTTTGAATATCATTTTTGCATAAAAATCTAAGCGAATACGAGCAAACTTTTTACAATCATTTGGCACCAATGATAGTACGTTACGCAACTATCCTGTCAATCCAAATTGACATCGTGGTTGGTAGAAATTACACGTTTCAAACTTTACTTTAAATTTCAGATAATTCAAACATCCTACTTGTATTATAACAGTCTTTTGCTGCAATAAAATATGGAGTCTCGAAAATTGTTCCATTTTTTCACGAAACAGACACTCACTGTAGCATCATATAATTTGAATAAAACGAAAACAGTAACTGGGATAATTTTTGCCAACAATTTTCAGCATTTATTCAGCTTGTTACATTGATGCAATTCTTACACGCAAACATTATTGATTAACGCGAGCTAATTGATGTTGTAAACATATTAAAATTTTTTTCTGAAGCACTGAATTACGATGTCGTATCGATATTAATTACACCTGCATAAATTCTGTTAATTCTCCAATCGTATTTAAATTTTTTTTTCGACGTTAAAACTAGAAGTGAACGGTATTATAGAATCCAATTAGTTCTTACATATTAATTGATATCTCTTTTATGCCGTTGCATTTGTTTTATAATAGTTGTTGATTTACGCGAATCATAAAAAGGACATAAAAGCAAATTTATCTAATCGCATTGATCTTGCTAATGAGATCAATAATTATGTTTGAAATGACTGCATCGACAATCTTGATAATCCGCGTGAAATAAATCATCGCGAAAAGATTTCATAGATACGTCATGGACAACTGTAGGGGGTCGTGAAAGTCTGCCAATACATTTTAGAAACTACGCGGAGAAAAAAACGCATTCAAGAAATTATTATTTATATCGTGAATATGAGACTCCTGAAAAAGTCTTAAAAGTTCATATGTTATATTCAAGCATTAGGTAGTTAATTTTGCTATTGCCTCTGTAACTTCAAAATGTAATTTTATCAAATAATGTTTATGGTATATTTTTAGATATACCCAACTTCAATGATATAAATAGTAATTTCGATATTAATTTTTATATACTGGTTATAAAAAAAGCTTTAATATGATTTTCCCTTCGTAAGTAACCAGGAATTATATTTTTAAATCATAAGTAAGTAGATTAAGTAGATATGAGTAGAGTTAACAATGTGTATGAGTAATTTAAATTTTCTCTGTTTTTTATCAGAAAATTAATTTTTTAAGTGGACACTTTAATTTAATTTAAATTGTTGTTAAACAAATGCCGGGAAATTCTTCTCAGAACTTCATTTTTTCATCGAAACATCGATGCTACTCTGACAAGACTCGATTCAAAACGATAAATGACATTCCGACTGATCCAAATGCCAAAACAAGAAGCAAAACAAAGCTCGATTATTCTCGACATAAAAGAATACGATGATCACCGTGTCATCGTGCAAATATCTTTAAAGATTCGTGCGTAATGGCAAAGATTCGAGCGTTGCATTTTTCATTGCATTAAGTAATTCCGTGGCAGAGAATGTCAACCTCACCCAAACAATAAACTGTGTGCTTGTCATTTTACTTTCTTTTAAGTCATTGTCACGAGACGACGCCCAATTAGGCATAGTAATGTATTGAGATTACATAGCGCGGAATATGTAAAGAAAAAGAAGAAGAAATTATTCATTCATTCTCAGTCAATATTAATCTCTACGACTGTGATATCATATGCGTTATGGCTGTCATTCATAATTCAGATGTAACCAAATTTGTTCTCCCTATTTTTATCCCCCCTAAATGCACATTATTATATGATGCATCGAAGCAGAGTGAAAATGATATCACAGTATTATCACTGAAGCCTATAAAATATCTTTATCATTTAGTTTTGGCACAGCTTATAATGATGAAGATGCGAATTTGGTTAAAGATATCAAAGATATGATATATATAAACAACCTCTGAAAAAATATATCAAATTATTCTTAAAATTAACGATTTTTTTATTGCTCAGTGCATATTATCGGTGATAAAAGTAACAAGCTAGAAAACAATACTTATTAGCTTTGTTTATAAACCTAGTAAAAATGAGGCATATATGGTCCATGTATAAAACAAACCTTTTTAATAAATGTGTTTATATAAGTACGAGTTAATAATCTCATTATATTGAAATAAGTAAAACGAATAAAAAAAATGCACGCTGCAAAGTTAATAGATCCAGTTCCTCGCGCATTTATTTTTTTTTCCGTTAAACATCATTATTTCGTCAGGAATATATTTATTATATAATAAACAAGTAATTAAGAAATTAGATTTTATCGCGACTATAACGATCAACGAAGCGCGTACAAGTTATCGAGCGATTCGATTATGTTGCTGACTCGTAACCTCGAATTGGTCCCTTCCATAATCAGCATGACGATTAACGCGTTTATGGTAATAGCGATTTCGCTCGACCTTTTCTCTCTCATAGCGATCCTCGTAAGCGCGCCAAGTGGGGATAAAAAGGAGAAGAAGAAGGAAAAAAGAAAACAAAAAAAAGTTAACGCGAAGAGGGCAGAAAGACAAGTTTCCAACATGTGAGAATGCCCGCGGAACCGTGAGAGGCTTTACCTACTTTATCCAGAAAAACGTTTCCCTCATGTTGCAAGGTGACAATTACAATGATGTGTTCCGTGAGAGCTGACATGCCTTTTTGTGGGATCGCGCCTTCAACAATATATAAAACATCTATTTTCAACCGAAGCATCTTTTAATGCACGTCATTTATTGCACTTTGTCACGCGTTAACGTCTGTAATAGAGATGATTGTTATTACCGACTTTATATTTCAAAAAGTTTGACTTCGCCTTTTTTTTCGGCCCGACGGCAGATATTGATCGGAGGTAAAGAAACGCAACGCTTAGCCGCGATCATCGCATCAAGATCTCGCAGCGAGGAAATAATGACGCGGACTCTTGCGATAATCGCCTTCGTTAAATAAGTATATTTATATTTAATTTCCTCGTAAGTTGCCGATTGATTATATCCTATTACTCCAATTCCGTTGGTCAATGGGAATTTGATCAGGGAGAAAAGTTAGACATTGATAATCTGGATAGAAAGCAATAGAAAATTAATTTTTGAGGTATTATTTTAACTTGAAAATTAAAAAGTGCTTTGGATTATCAATTGTAAATAAAATAAGTAAAATTTAGTCATCTTTAGGCCATTTAAATTATTAGTTACAGTTGATAAGTTGTCCTGGTTTCAAAAAAGTTATTCGATTACAGTCCAAATCTATAGAAATAGCTTTTTCAATCCAAAAAAATACTTTTTCTATAAGAAGCATATTAATGTTATTATTTTGTTTATATATCGAGGAAAAACTTTTGCATATCCAACTATCAATTACAGCTGTTTTAGGATACACTTTCACTGTGTGAAAATTTCCTATTATATTCTATCATTTGTTGTACTATATAGAAAATGTTTCTATAAACATAATAATTTGCTTGTACTGAAAAGAATATCCCAATTCAACTATAAATTATATTCAATTATGCAATATTTTTCTCTCAGTGCTGGATATAATTCTACATTGAAAATGTTTGATAATCGTTTTACACGTGAATTTGTTACACGAAATTCCGTACCCATGAATTCCATTAACCGGCGAAACTCGATCCACCCTCGGTCAACATGGATACCATTTCCTATGCACGTATGAGTAATGTTCTACATTTATTAAAAGAAATTCATCAGACGATTCAAGCAGTCCATTAAACGTTTCCGAAGTGATCACTTCTAGGAATAAAAAGAGGGTCGCTCACCTTGTCCTCAGTCTTCAATTACGTTAAACTGTTGACTTTCACGGGGAAAATTTGTGACAAAATTTATAAATAGCTTGATTTTTCCTTTTTATGTAGTGATTTATTTTTCTGTTTCTTTAAATACTTTTTTTATGTATATAATCGTGAGAATTAAATTGAAATCACTTATTTTAAAGGCGTATAATTTATTTTTAAAATTGCAATTATGTTAATTACACGCGTACGTTACTGGTAGCTGTAAATGTAGAGTAATTATAGTCCTACCTTAAAATTAACACGGTTTGGCCTCATTTCACAAGTTAAGAACGGAATGATCCTTGGCTTTGAAAACTACGATGCAGATTAGTTTGTTTTTTTCTTCTCGCTCACTGTCCAAATGTGCTAAAATGGATTTATTTGTTGTAATATATGGTCATGTTCTTGAACGCCAGTGTAACCTCAAGGCTTAAAGTTTTGGCACAGAATCTAGAGGCAGGAAGACAAAAGCTTATACAACTCTGCCAATTTATGCAATTGCGACCAAAGTTGGCAAAAAAAAAATGCCTACAAACGACTACTTTCAAAGGAGCATAAATAAAATGCAAGCATATTTTTGGCGGAATTGAACGAAGATACTTTTTAAACTGCACTTTAAAGTCATTTTAGATTGCATTGTATTATTTTTCATCAAAGCAATCTGATTTTCAAATCGAAAAAAGAACTTTCACGATATTGCTTACTTTTGTACTATCGACGTAACACGAAGATATGCAAAATTGAGAAACTAATTTCCACATTTCTCATAAGAAATGGCGAAAAATGTTTTTACTCCTCACTTGGCAATTATTAAAAACCTTATAAGGTTACTTATAATTACACGTTGGGTACGAGTGTGCGGTAAAATTTACAATGAAAAGTATAAATTAACGAAAGAGCATCGTATTTTATGTGTCAGAATTAGTAGACGTCTGGTGACTAGTGAGTTTTCAAGGGAAAACGCATGTTTCGAGTCTTTCGATAATGTTCTGGGGCACGAAAGTATTTTCACAACGCGGTTACTAGGCAAGAGTGCCGCAAGGTCGAATCCCATACAATTGGCGACGATCTCACGATCTTCCTTCTCTCGCCTCTAATAAACGATGATCGGCGTAATATGACCTGGGCAATTTGTACACAACTTGCAGCAACATCGGAACTGACGAGCATGTGATTGCACGCGTACAACTATTTTCGAAAGTCAGAATTCGCAGTCCCGTACTGCGAGCCGCGAAGCGCGGCTGATTTATTGAATTCGAAGGACGAGGTACACGTCGAGACCCGTGAAGACAATAAAAAAAAAAGCTAATATTTACAATTCAAATCCAGTCGCGATTAGCATGGTTGCTCAAATGATGATGTCTCAAACTTAGCCACGGTAATAGCTGCTTTATAACGTTCCTTATCATATTAATATTGACATTTGGGGGGGGGGGGGGAATTATTAGTGAGCTGAAGGATATGGCGAGTATTTATACGACTTTATGGAATTTATACAGTTTAATGCCTTTATTCGATGATGTCATATTAAGGAAGAATTCAAACAAGAATGTACGAGGATTAAGAATAAATTACTGTTCACGCTTTCATTTGTTCTCAATTTGGATGGGATAATTTTAATCAAGTTGTAATTATTGAGGAAATTATTAAGAAACTAAATTAATATTAAAGTCATAATTATTAATTTAATTTTATACATTATGTTAATATTTATAACATTTTTATGAAACAACTTTCGTTGGTACGATTTATTCTTATATTGAAACGACTCTTAAAAATAATGGGAATTATTCTGTTTTTAGGAATATCTCATTTTCGTTTTCAATCAAAAATCTTATTTACTTTATACTAGGATTTTCGTTTAAAGTCATTCAATTTATTTTGAAAGAATTTTGATATAAAAATAATTTGAATTAAATAGAATTTCTTAAGAGTGATACATTTTCTCTTAAGACTTAAAAAGAGTTCCTGCAATGAATCAATATTTTCAAATTTGATTTCCACAGCTTTTTTAATTAATCCTAATCGAAAGCTTTCATGATACAATGTAAAAAAATTTCCTTCTAACTTCTAGAGGTAGAAGTCTCTTTCCTCATTATCTTCGAATACCCAACTCAGATTCGCTGCAATCTTTAAAAGAATTATAAATTCAATCGAAATTCTTATCTAATACGAAATCATTTGACAATTCAATTATCAGTTTGAAATTTCATTAATTCCCGCCGCGTTTATTCGCGCCGTTTGCGCGTAATCTAATTATTTATGGAAGTTAAAATTGTTCAATACGTACACCAACATTAATATTACTTCAAATTTTCGCAGCCAACTTTGAATTACAGCCCTTCTTTTATCTGAAATAAAACTTACATGTTCGAGTACATTATGAAAGGTTTTACACACTCTACGGTATGTCTGCTGGTATCATGTAAGAGATTTAATCGTGATACACCATCATGTGGGACACACGGTTTTAAGCTGCCTTGGATTATGGAAATCACCAACGGTAGGAGGGAAAATAATGCGTTGACGCATTGTTTTTCTCTTTGCTGATTGCGGTATAAAATGTTGAAGAAAAAAAAAAGAACCTTTCACCAGACATAGCGGGTCAAACGTAGGGATTTTAAAGCCTTGGCTTCAACAAATTTTCGTTCACATCGGAAGTTATAAATTTCGCCCGTGACAATACATTTCTCCAACCTATAAATAAGTTTCAATTCTTTTCTCATACCGACAACCCGTTACAATCAAGAAATGTTATCTTGCAGATAAACTAACGATCAATCGTTCCCCACCCATACTTCTCCTTACGGATTTCATTTCAGAACGGTGCTCTCAACTTGTTGGTATCTTCCCAACTAAGCTCTTCCCAGATGCAATAGACAATGTTATTTGATCTCGTAACAAGATATGCAATTCAATCGATACCAAACTTTGGCTGTTTAACCCAGGTTTTTCCTCAAACCTGAAGTATCCGAAGAATTTTAATATTATTTTCGCGAAAATTTCACAAAAGTTGGCTAATGGAAATTTTTAACCCCCCTTCAAGGCACAAAGTATCGTCCTGCACTGAGGAAACCAGTTATCTGGTAAATTTTCTTGATAACTAGAATACTGGTTGAATTAACCATATTATGGTTATTTTAACTGGAACTCTTTAACTAGAACTAACTAGAACTACAATTTTGTAGTAATCAAGAAAATTATCTTTGAATATGGTTAATATTGCTGTTCTTTTGTTTTTTTTTGCGTGGGGGATTTCCTTTTACAAATAACGTACCAACATGGAAGTCATATGAAAGTAAATTACTTGATTTTCGTCGCACCGCAAGCATAATTGCGATTAATAGTTCGCCGCTGGTGGATTAAATGGAAGCGATCTCAAGTCTCAATCTGGTAGTTCCCAAGCGCGTGTCTCGCTCGAATCTTGTATTGCATTTCACGATTTCGAATTGTATGAATTACATTTCGTATCAATCAACAAATCTAATGCTTTCACTTGGACGGCGCTTTATTAAAACATGACTGAATAAATTTTTACAATTGAGAAAAAGGCGCCGTGAAAATAATAGACACTTTTCCGCGACGGAGAAACTCGATTAACCGAATGAGTCGTAAGGTACGGACAATAAATATTTTATAATGGATTTGTTGGCGGATTGAGACGTTTGTTTCGAAATTCGTCGATTCGATTATGGGAAGTTTAAATATCAGCGGGGGCGACCGAGCGTAAACGCGAAGAAATGTGATGAATTCGAGTCTGTCAAAAGGACCGGGGATAATCCTCGAGTCGAATGCAATGAGTCGCACGAACATTGTCACATAATTGGGAGAACATACGGATTTCGCCAACTACGATTGATAAAGTGAGGGTCGTTGAAATTAAATCACTAAGACACGCAGAACGGCGGAAGATGAATGCGATTCGGCCAAATGAATCCCTTCTCGTCGGGTTGGGGAGAAATCGTTCAATTTATTACCACGCTCGGCCTTTCAAATTCGTCGAATAACTCCTTTTGAATCGCGATATTGAATTTTTCGAACGTTTGCTCAAAACAATCTTCAAATATTTATAAACACAGATGTATAGTAGTGTTTCAGAGTCACGCAGAAAAAAGTTTGGACAAAAATTACCATACTTTCCTGGTAAATATAAACCATATATGGACCATATATTATTATTATTATTATTATTATTATTAATGTCGTTAATAATGACGTTATTAATGCCGAAGTAAAATTCACTTGTTAAATTACTTTAGGAAAATTAAATTGATTATTAATAACAATATTTATTATATAAAAGTGCATTCGATAAAAATTAATAGCCCTATAATTAACGTAACGTAAACATTCCTTTACAGTTTCGTTTGTCCCACGTTAGATCTTTTCTTCTTCTCTTTATTCAAGATATAAAGCGGTTAAATTTGTGAAACAGTGTCAGCGTGACGAGGAATGATCGCGAAGCTCCGAGTGTAATAAATATGTGCACACGCATAAGAACCGAAATACGAGAATGCACATAAAAGGCGTGCGCGTTTAGACCACTTATACGAGTGCCGGATAAGATTGTAACGAGTTATAATAAAGGAACCGATTCACGGTACGCTGACTACAAAGTTTCCGGTGCATGTCTGTTCCCACAATATCAAGCTTAGCCTGACGGCTTTCGGTTGATCCAGCCGGGCGCGAGGGGGCCACTGTCCCATTAGTTCCATTTGCAAAACATATGTTCACTTTTGCAAATGCCTCAAGGACGTCACTCGAGAAATAAAATTTCAGATTCCGTAGAAAGGTTTAAATATAGGGACACGTGTGAAACGTTTCTGCATGTTAATTTGGAACTTCGCAATTTAAATTTAGCCGTAAAGAAAGGCAGCTTTAGGGTTCTTTTATAACGAACCGACGCATGGATTTAAGTGTTAAAAATGCAAGAAATCTAAAGTAAGCTATTGTTTCTTAACGGTGCTATTAAAATAACAAAATAACAATAATTAATATAGTATTGTTGTTATTGTAATTTATTATATAAGATGGAAAAAGAAAATTCATTTATGACTATTAATGATCCATTGTGTTTTATGGAATTGTAAGGATTTTAGAATTGAATGTGGTAAAATTTAATATTAATTGACTTAACGGATTTAATTGTCAAAATTTTCTAGAATACCCTCCATCGTACGTGGGAAAAAGTTTCGTATATAAACCCATGAAAAATTTTTATATAGGTGGCATATATGAATTTTTTTATGTGAATATGTGCTTTTTTAAAATATATTATTATACGGTACAAAATAGTGTAAAAATTATTCATAAACATATTATAAGTTAAACTTTAAATTAACCGCCTTAGTAACTTTACTTCAAAAATGATTAAAGATTTAATGAATGATAAGTAACGTGCCATGTTCGTTGTTCATTTGAATTTCGTTTTATTACATATTCTCAGTGAGTTCTGAAATTTATTTTTGTTACATATATATTTGTATTCTGAAATGCAGAATAATAATGTACGTGGTGAAGAAGGGACGTTGACGAAAAGTCGAGATTGATGGCTATCGTGGTATACAAGAGGAAATGTGAAATAAAAAGAGCAATGACTTGTCGCCGTGCCAAACCGAAGGTGACAAATGTGCGTTGTTGATGAAAGTGCGACGGGTTGGCAGGAGAGGGTCGCCATTCAATACGAGCACAGTTTTACAGTTGCGTGAGCGTAATTGCAAGTAACCTTGGCATTGGGATGTGCATGTGTGAATTCTCGTCAGTTTACCTAGTTTCCTGGGCTATGCAAACGCAAAACTCGCATGTTAAACTACGCGTACATCCTCGCAAGATCGTGTATCAGTCAAACCATCCTGCTCACAACATTTCAAATATAGAAATTTGTTTAATTTAGCATAACATTTAAACGGTTCTGCTGATATTTTTAACCGCTACGTTAGTAACAAATAATTTTAAATAATATCGAGTTATGCAAACAATAAATCAATCTTTGTTAAAGTTGATACAATAATTATGGGAAGAAAAGAACAAAAAAAAAAAAAATACAATATTTTATGATAATACTGTCATAAGGCTCATTTTATGTTGTCAATGAAATCAGCTTGGAAACCCAAAATTGGAACCAAGGTTGAAATTATCTACAGATCAGAAGATTCAGAACTGACTAGAAGTCACAAATATTTCAATATATTCCAAAAATATTTATCTAAAATATTCTCATGACCAACTCTGGAGACATTTATGATACATTTTTGGAGTAATAAAAAAATACGAACCTCTTAAGACTATACGAGGAATATTTCTGGAGTCAGACGTTAAAATACTTCTTTGGTATATTCAAAAATATTTTTAGAATGTACCTAAACCTTTATCAATTTTCCACGAGAGTTAAAGTTTCAAAAAAGAAAAACTGTTTTAACGAAAAATAATATAAACTTGAAAAGATTTTAATTATATAACGAAAAATTCAAATCCACAATTTTATACTTGCAAAATGAAATATATCGTTTGCCTGTTGCAACTGTCGTTAACATAAAACGTAAACGTCAATATGGCAAGCGCCATATTTCCATATTATACGCAAAATAATAACTCTCAATATTTATTGCACTGGCAAAACTGGATGCAAAACGTGTTACAGGAATGTCATTTCACGCGCGTTTCTCGGGGGGACAACAAAAAAACCACTCAATAAATAATTGATACGATCAGTAATAACTTAAAAAAAAGGAAAGAAAAAAAAAAAAGGAAAGAAAGAAAAAAACGTGGAATTTATTAATCCCGGACAATGGCGCGATTAAGGGGAGCTCGTACATCACGCGCGTAAGCACTTGGCTTTCGGTACCGCTGAGCATGACTTTATGACTTTCAATAAGCATCCGCGATATTACTCGCATATTGAATATAATAATTAATATAAATCACAATGCTTTTCATATTCGTAATCCAAAGTTTCACTCTCGCGCAAGAGTCGTGACAAACAAGACGCTTTTGAATAACTGCTGTCCGATCGAAATATCGAAATCCTTTTCGTCGGTGTACGATTCAGGCCCGATAAATCCCGCTAATGTCGGTGATTAATCTCGGACGCCGCGCTCCCGACAACTGCAGGCTTCCGGAAAGGATACCCGCGTCACGAGCTGCCATTTCTTTCAACCCGAAAGTCAGACCCGTTGGCTTTTGCACCCGGCTTTCCAGCCTCGTGAGAGAACATCATACGAGGCAGCGGGAAAAAACGAGCGAAAAGAGTGAAGGAAAAAAAGAAAGAAAGAAAGAGAGAAAGAAAGGAGGGGGGAAAAAAGGCAACGGGCAGAAAGTCCGTGGAAAGAAGTAGCCGCATAAAAAGGAGTCGAAAAGAAGAAACTTGGCGAATCCGTGGGAAGTTTCACTCCGCGAGTTTGTATTCCAAGTTGAGCTGACTCTTTTTGCGCTACTCGCAAGTGTAATTATTATTATCGGCCAATCTCTTAATCTCCCGCGAACTTGCGTTTATTTGCTTTATCCAAAGCAGATGTTTTCACTTTCGAATGATCGCGCCGGTGCAAGGGGCGGAATCTTTGGCCGCGAGTGTCGCAAGATTAGACGGAACCAGAACGATAAATTTGTCAGCGCGCCAAAATTATAAGCCTGCCGGCTGGAATGCGCCGCGCGGTAAATTCCATAACGAATCGCGCAATATATTCGGTGTACAAGATTTCCATTCATAATGGCGCGCGGTTGCTCGGCGCGGCCGCGGTATTTCGCGCGTAATCCGCTTAAGTCCGCGCGAGTTGCGCGATTGTTCTTCGACGGCCGACGCCGCGGTGGTAATATTTTTGAAACAAAACGAAAGACGACGCCGGGATAATTGCTTACACGCCTATCGATTCAACATTATTATCATGCAAATTTCGACATCTGGGGTACAAACGAGCGCCTCCTTATTAATTATGTCGGAATAAAACTACTGAATAGCTACCGAGGGAATAATCAGGGCGTCAAGTTATTCTATGCATTGAAAAGATGTTTCTAAATTTTTTTTTTAAAGTAGTCTTATCCGTCTTTGAGAAATTAATTCGCTGTAAAAGTTTGCAAAATTGGTACGTTGAATCAATTAATGTTGAAATACTAGATTATTTAAACTTGCTTTCCGTATACCTTACCATTGAATTACAAAACTTTACATTGAGTTTATTAAATTTTAGAAAACATTTTAATAACTGGCTTACGAACGTCATAGGCAATAGGTTAGTGACATTGAATAGCAAAGTCTAACGGACAAAAGACAATAAAAAATTTACCAAAAATTTTAATAAAATTTACAATCTCTGGTTTCTAATTTTTAATATTCTCTTCTCTCCGTCTAAAGTACATTTGTCGTACATTCAAAATGATCCTAGAATATATTTCATTTAATTCATTACTTCCCACTTGTGCACGCATTTCCAATAATAACTCCAACTTCACCTTTTTTTGTAACATAGATACATTGTGTTCGGTGTAATTTACGATTAGATTGGTTAAATAAATTTCAATTAGGCCATGTTTTTACGGACCACTTCGACTACCACGGGACAATATTTATATACTTTCCGGCGACGGTGTTAATGAAAATTAACGTTCGATGATTTCAAGAAGCTTGTAAATAATTTTTACGGGACACCTGTGCTGGAGCTGGTACGACACTCGTTTCTGTTTGCTATTGAGACTTTGTCGCCTCAAAAAGGCCATAATTTAGCGCAACTAGTACGTTTACATAACGACAAGTATGCAGCCTCCGAAGCTGAAAGCAAACACGGTTGTAGGTGGTATTTAACGGAGCCACTTTTCTCTGCGTCATCGGCCACAATACGCCGAATGATAAATGAACGCGAATATTCGTTCGTCTTCGTTATTCATTGCAATGCATTTGTACGCTATTTTTACGCAAATCGATGATTGACATCGAAATTATTTCTTCTCGTCCCTTCTCGCACCTTATATAAGTTACTTTCATTTCACACCTCGCACATTCGTTATATAATTCTTAATTTGATATCCTTACTCGCTAACAAATATTCTCATTGTGCGTAATTAAAGTTTGATCTAATTAACTAATTCAATCGCATCTTCATCTTCATCTTCATCGTCTGCGTCATTAATGTAACGTTAGTCGAATCGCGCAAGTGGTAACTGAATTTTTTTCTTTTTTTCAAAAACCTAGTAACTAGATATTTACATAAATTCTCAAAATTCGCAACATTCCTACGCGGATTCTCGCTCTAAAAATATTTTGAAATCTTAAAATGAAACATTCCCCGAGTATTTCTCCAACTTTCTTTCCGATCTGAAGCGATTAAATTATTGTAACTATTCATTCCGTTGCACTAAGCGTTCATTTTTCCATGCAAATTTATTTATTACTGATAAGATGGCACACGCTGAAACAGTGCGTTCTCTGTAACTCTCTTTTAAATGACGTTAAAACAAAAACAAAGTGAACAAAGAATGCGCCGAGTATGCTGAGTAGTTCATAAATTTCACAATTTATTATCCACATTTCTCCTGGATTCCTGCAGATAAGAAATAAAGGATAAGAAATCCTAATAAACAATTATCGCTTTTTGCGCTACTTTACAAGCGCGCTAAACAAATTAAGCGCTGATAAGACGTGGACGAAGAGGATGGAAAAAACGTGCGACCGCGCGCAAGAAGCCTAAAATCGCTGATTGTTTGTTGTCGGTTCTTATCTTCAAATTTGCGCGCCACTTTCACTAATGCACCGATTACAACGAACGTGTCATGTGCGTGTCTCGTGTTATCTTCGTTTCTCCACGTGTGTACGCACCGTTGTAAGCTCTTACGGGTATCAAGTGTCCGATATAATCCTAGCGCAGATGTATGTACACGCGCACGTCGGAAAGCTTTGAAGTATAGGCCCGATCTCCTTATATTTTATAAGAGAAAGTACAAATTTTTGCTACCTATTATTTAAAGTTTATCGCGGTGACATTAACTTTAAAATAATAACCATTAATTATTGGACGAACGCGGAGAAAAATGTTTGGTTGTAGTAACTACAAATTTGTTTCTTTTTTGAGAAAAGTATAGCAGAAAAAATTATTGTTTTTAACTGTTTGGGATTTTTCAGCATTTTTCAGTAAATTACTTCCACCAGGGGTGTTTCAGATATATATATTCGGTTTTCAGTAGAAATTACTGTTTTTTAAATCGAAAAATTTCTGCTTCATTCATAAAAATAACATTTAAAACTAGTTTCTTTGCTTTGAAAAACAGTAATTTTTACTGAAAGACGGATATACATCTGAAACACGGTTAAAAACAGTAATTTTTTCTACCATATTTTTCTCAGTATAACAAAAGTTTTTATTTCAATTAACTAAATATGTTAATCCAAATATGTCACTTACTACACTGAGAAAAAGAATATATTAATTTTTCGTATATAGTTAGGAAACTGAAACTATACGGAAAGTATAAGAAAATTTCAAATAAAATGTATGAAAGCTTAGCATTAAGTATGCGAAAAGGAAACATAATTATATAAAATAGTGTAATATATGTGCTAAGTTTTCATATATTTAATTTGAAAATTTCTTATACACTATATATAGTTTAAGTTTCCTAATTATATACGAAAATTTAACATATTTTTTTTCTCAGTGTATAACTAAAAATATTTGCTATTGAAGCAAAAAATTTGCTTCTTTTAACTAAATGTCTTTAATCAAACGAATGTTATAAATTTTACCTTTTTTTTTCTCCTTGAAAATATGGCAAATTTATCCCGAACACACTCGCCGCTGTGACAATTTAAGTTAATTTGACGATGCCTTTTTTTACATCGGATTGCTCTCCGCGCTGACATCTTTTAAATGTCTCTTAATGGATACCGCAATTAAATAATTAGGTGCAAAGGTGGGTCTTCCGAAGGATACCGCGACCGCGCGTTTTTGCACTTCGTCACGTTCGGCCAGAAGAACAACTAAAGAAGCTGAAGCTCGAGGACAGTTTATTATTCACGCATGATTAGATTCGACCCACATAATCAACAATGGCTGTTGGAATATTGATCTTAAACTATATTACAAAACACCTGAAATTTGACGTCGAGTGATACTTCGTCTCTCTGTCGAGTAGGATGAACTGAAACGCGAACAGTAAAAATGAAATCCCTAGTAGTAAAAATGAAACATTTATGGTCAATATATGTTTTAACAATTTCATATAAAGAAATAAAAAATGTATATATGGACATATAGGTTTTTCCTTAATCCATATCTGCCCATGTGGAAATTACAATACGGCCCAGCACTGGTCCAGTACTGGCGGCCGTACTGCCTGTACTGGCAGCTGTACAGATTCTGTTGTCTGCCAGTACTGGCACAGTACTGGGATGATAACGTTGGCCGTACTATGGCCCAGTTGTTAACCAGTACAGATTCAGTACTGGCTAACAACTGGTTCTGTACACTGAGAAAAATGAAATAGTATATTTATCAATAAATTCTGGGGTATTGAACCTATATGTACTCTGTAGGTGTAACTGTAATAATTTATGGAAAAACTAAGTATATGTAATGCATACAGTTCTATAAACATAGAATACT
>JABFPN010003513.1:0-17831 GCA_022817305.1 Leptoteleia sp. ZL-2020
CTAATGCGCATGCGCTATACAGTTAAAACGAGATACACTATCCCGCGACAACGTTTCTCTCTCGGCTCGCTTTTCAATATGCAGAGAGCATGGCAGTGCACGTTCCAGTATTACTATATTTCAGTGGTCCAGCACAGGGAGTGCGCTTCCAGATTATTATTTGTCATGGTGCAAATATTTAATACTTGTTGCTACCAATACAAATATATATAAAAAAAAAATTCAGTGCATAGGATTTGGCAAGTTTGCGTAACATAACCTACGTGATATGTTTTGATGTTGGAAGTGAAAAATACATAATTTACATTTCATAATATAATAAAAGTGAATAATGGAATCACCGTGTTTTAATCTTGTCGATTCAATAATCGATGAAGTAGCTTTGGAGGGGTTAGATGGGATCACACTAGAAGGTAAACTCCATTTGGATTTAGATTTTTTGTTTAATGCAGATATCTCTATTTTAGAATTTGATCTAACATATTTTAGTTAATTTTATATAAGGAAATTATTAATTGAAAATAATGTTTAATTAAACGTTAAAAAAATTCTTTTAGATTATTATATTTGTTATCATTTTACTTCAGTAATTACCCATGTAGAAAAAGGCAATCGGGCCAGGCTTGGCCCACGCTTGCTGCCGACGGTCTATTTTTCTACCTGGGTATACTTATTAAGTATAAATTTTTTTTCATTTTTTACATGTTTATTTTATGATTTTTATAATAAACATCAAATATTTTTATTAAAAATAGGAACAAAGTAATGATATATAACCGAGTATATGTACATGTAAGCAACTTATGTGCTAAGGCAATTCAAAATAGATTAGATTTTTGTAACAATATTTGGTTTTATGTGTAACAGTAAAAATAACTTAATAAAAAATGTAATTTTTCTCAGCATTATCCCAAAGATTATGTGTGCGTCTCAAAGAAGAAAATTCTTTAACCCATGAATTTATGGAACAAGTATGGTCTATAATTGTTCAAATCTTGGATTTCAACTTCTACCAGCTAAAACAACCAAGAGAAAAATTAAAAATTATAGATTATTGTGCTTTATTAGATGCTGACATTCCAGAGGTAAATTAGAAACATTAGTATCACACAGATATAAACTTTTCCACAAATAAAATATAAAATAAATATCATCAATAAAATAAGTGCATGCGATTATACACACCCATTTGTTTATATTGTAATTATTTAATAAATTTGTTTAAAACTTACAGCAAGATATGCCAACAGATATTTATGAATATTATCTTATTAATGATGTAAAAAATGGCATACGCGGATCATGTAAAACTTATTTCAGTCGAACTTTGATAAACGATCTTGTAAAAACTATGTCTTTAAATGAAGTTGAACAAGAATACGGTCAAAAATTTGTAATTGTAGCATCCCAAGAACTTCGAGAAAATGCATTGGTCAGTGATACAGCATATCCTTTAGTTGAATTAAATGAATATCAATATGCAATGTTGGAAAAGATTGGAAGGTCTCGTCATTATGGAGAAATAACGCAGAAAAAGTTAGGTCCATACCCCAATGATGATCCCAAGACAAAGTTTTATCATAGAAAAGCTTTGTTACAATATAAACTAATTACCAAACAAATGTTTCACCATGTTGGTTGCAATCGAACTTATTCTGGAAACTTATTACATTTGACCAGATTTTACGTTGAAAAGAAACCTACGACTGTATCTGTAATAGATGATGTGATCAATTTGTTAAAGTCAAAACCAAACAACCTTGCAGAATATGAAGAAATTAAAAAGTTATTACCCGCAGAAAAACCATTGAATAAGATTGTCAGAGCAAACTTTTTACCAAAAATTTTTCATATGGACCTGGTAAGTTATCTTTTGATGTATAAAATGTATATATAAAAGTTGTAGAATCATGTCAGTGAAGATGTTCAAAATGCTTATATTATAAAGCAACTGATATATATCTGCCAGGAGGAATAAGTAATGAATATTTGAATGATACATTTATATTTATCACAAATGATAAATTTGTATTTGTGTGTCAAATTGTACACATGATAATATATTCATTGAAATAGTTAAAAATAACATAGACTATATCAAAAATTCCTATAATGGTCCCATAAGTCTACACACGTTCTCCATCAATGTTTTACGTATGTACAACCAATGAATAATACTTATAATCAGCATGTGCCATTATATCAAATAATATTGAAACAAATCCATTTTTCATGATTAAAAAAGTCATGAAAAAAAAGAACTATTCTTTTAATTTGGATTTATTCAATGATATACCTGTCTTGATATAAGTTGTTATGCATTTTATAAAATCAGTGTAACCTTTAGAACAAACTACTGAACGCATTATACTAACTCATTGCGCTGCGATGATCTTCAATCGTTTCTGTGAGCGTCTTTATTACATCTTTAATTTACATTTCCTTTTATATCTACTATAATATTAATATTAAAAAAAATTATTCATATTTATATTTGAAAAAAAAACATGTATATAAATAAAACGAATTTTTGTATAATTTAAGTCTTTATTTTTATTAATTTTGTTCTATTTTTATTTATTTATTAATGTTTTTTTTTTTTTTTTTTGTAAAAACGAATTCTATAATTCAATCTGTATTAAGAAGTTAATTATTTATAAAGTTATTTAAAAAAAGTTATTTATAAAATAAATAAATTATAATCTAAAATGTTTATATTTTAAGTAAACAATTTTTTTACAGAGAATACCATACAGAACATTATATCCTAGTGCAAGTCCAAAAGAATATATGCAAAAGAATAATACGAAAGAAAAAATGGTAAGAGTTGTACAGTTGGTAAATCCAAATTTTTCAATGGACAGTTTAAATGTGAGAGAAGAAGTAGAAGAAGAAGAACCTTATGGTAATTAATTAACATTAAATACATTACTATAAAATTACCTTTTATATGTTATCAAATACCATTATATTATATTATAATTATACACAAATGCAATAAAAATTTACACACGAAAATTATTTAAAATTCCAGAGATTAGCATGCAGAATCAAAAGTACAATGTTCCTTTAATGAAACAAGCCTATTCGATTGTTGAAGAGAGTAAATCAGATGGTTTGAGTCAAATGGAATTTGCTCGCGTGATTGGTGCGACACGCCTTCAATCTAGATCCATGTTGCGAAATCTAATAAAAACCAATTCTATAACTACAATGATGAGTGATAATGGTCGACAGAGAGTTACAAAATATATATCTCGTAAATTTGAAAAAAAAAGTAAATTAACCAAACAATTTAAAGAGGAAATTGACAAAATGAAAGAATTTAAAAAAGGGGGAGAAAGGAGAAAGGGAAAACAAGATGACGATCAAGTTATTAGAGAGGAGAAGTTTACTATTGAAGCTCCACCAATACTTGTAGTGCAAGCAACAGACCCATTGGATATTTCACGGAAGAGAAAATCAAAGAATACAGTAGATGAGGACAAAGAAAGTAATTTACCGTATTCAGCTGACGATGAAGGATGCATACATCTTGATGAAACAAATCCAGAAGAGTATGTAATACTTGATTGTGATGCTCCTGTGCAAGAAGTAGAACCTGAAAATGAGCCTGTAAATAATTCAATTTATGTTAATGTTACCATGAACACTAATGAGGACGATATGGTTGAGGAAAATGAAGAAATACTGACGCAAGATGGAATGATTCAAAAAAAGAAAAGCAAACTAAACAAATCTTTATATGATAAAATAGAAGTGAAGTTGGTTATGCAAAAACCAATGAAAATTGAAAAAACTGTAAATGATGTTGTTGGTTTTATGGAAGACTTAAAAACACATGGAGAAAAACAAACGCCTAGTATTACATACAGGCTTCTAAAGAGAGCTAATATGATTATTAGTGCTGTTAAGGAGCAGAAAGTTATAACAAATTTGGCAAAGATTCGAAGGGTAAATTATAAATTAATAGTTAACGTAATTATTGTTCGTGAAATTAAAAAATTAAAGTTATTTTAATAAAATACATATTTTCAGGTAATTGAGGAGGAGGAGAGCAAAGAGGGTTATACAGTTAGAATGGACAAAAGATCTTTGCTAAGAATGTTGCACAAGTTAGCAAAAGATAATTTTGTAAAATTCATTAAGTTAACTATGAGTTTTAAAGATATTATGAAAGTTATGACTTTTATTTGCGATCCTACTATAACGCAAGATCACTCTCTCATAGTTTCAGCAATTGAAAAAGCCAAAATTGAATTTTGTTCTGCAACGTTGTCTAGAGTGCAAAATAGTAAAAAAGGTTATGAACAACCAGATACATCAAGTAACACAAAAATTACTCGGTTCACAAGGCAATTAATGAAATCAGATATACATGTGAAAACTGATTATGTAAGATATTTTTATTTCTATTTAATAATCGTTATTTAAAATTCTCAAGTACTTGGAATATATTTTGAATTCAAACTATTTAAACTGTTGGTGTATATACATATATTATAAATTTGCTTTAGACTGCTGGGAAAAAATATGGTTTTAGTCCGAAATTTATACGTATGCAATTTATGCACGAATTACTTTATTATCTCGTTTACGTACATCCAGGCGAACCTCAAGTTTCAAAAGAAATGCAAATTGAATCGCTTAGAGCTCAAGGTCACGTTCTGGACAATGATTTAATAAATGAAATGAGTTTAATTTATCGTGATGAAGTTGACTGGAAAATGTTTGTTCCACCATTACCAAGACATTCAGGTATTTTTTACTCTTAACATGGATTAACTAATTAATTTATTAACATTCTGATTAAATATTTTATTTTTTAAAACATTATGTTTACAGATTGGCCAAACGGTTGGGCACTTTTATGTGATGTCATCTATCGTATGCCTTTATCTATATTTGTAAAACTTGTTAAAGTGCCTTACCTTCTACCAGAATTAGAAACATACTTAAACCATCCAATAAGAAAACATTTTCTGTTAAAAGATATGCCTTTGACACTTAGAAATATAATTCTACAGGGTCGAAAGTACATCTTTACCATTCACAGTGTAGTCACAAGACTGTGTTATATTGGTCTAATACAGTTTGGCCCGCAAAAGCTCAAAGAGAAAGACCAAGTCTTTATATACGTAAATCGTAGGGCTGAACTTTGGGATACAACTTCTTCCGATATTGGTTACCATCAGATTGAAGAAAACAGAGTATATCCGGTTCAAAAATATGTTTTTGATTCAATATCAGTAATTGAAAAGTACTGGTATGATATGTGGAACTTCTGTGTTCATACCAGTTTGGGTGGAAGAACGGCGGTTCAGGGAAAAGATATAGTTTTGGAAGATTTGGACAAAAAACTATTAATGATATATACATTGACACCAGTTGAACCACACGAAGCCGAATTAAAAGACACGGGAATTACCCCAGGAGACAGAAGAGGTGCTGCCGGTTTAGATTCAGCAATATTTGCACACTTAAAAAGAAACTGGAATTGGGGAGATGATTATTACAGGTAATGAATTAAAAAATATATATGAAACAGTGTTTAGGATAATTAAACAATATTTAAATAATTGATTCAGAACAAAATATTAATTAAAATTATGTATAAAATACATTAATAAATATCGTATATTCATAATAAATTTATGAATACACTTACACAAAAAAGTAAACTGAACAAAAATTATTTTTTTTTAGAAGTAAACAATATAAAAATAATGGACGTCCTTCTACTCCACCAATAAGTGAACCAGTAACCGTTAATATTGCCGAAATATCGAAATCCTTTCCCGAGAAGAAAATATATTACCGAAAACGTTACGTTTCTATGCAGCAAGTCGAACAAGACCTGATAATGCTCCCGCGACGTCGGAGCTTTGTCCGAAAAGTGATGCCCACCAAAAAAAGACAACGAGTACGTGTAAAATATGACGAGGCCGATCATCGTGCATTGCAAAGAATGGATAAGTTAAGAGTTGATTGGGAACCATACGAAGATAATGTTCTTCTAGTGTGCAAAGTTGCAATGATGTATTTATGTCCAAACAGCCGCAAACAATTAGTTCCTTTCAGCGCAGTACGCGACGTTTTATATAAATATGCCAAGTCAAACAATAAAACTTCACGAGCATGTCACCGTCGAGTTGTTTATATGATGAAACAACCTAAGACCATTAATAGCGTTCACTTGGGGGTCGAGGAAATTAAACAAGATTATTATGTGCACCATAATTTTGATGATATTTTGGATAAAGTTAAAGGCGAGTGTGAAATAGGCACTTACCAAGAACGAATTTGCGAGATCTTTAAAAAGCTAGTGGATTACATTATTAACAAGTATTATAACATTGCAAACATGGAATTGAGAAATCCAATTAGTATTCCCATGTCAATCGAACAATTTTATGATACTTATAATATCAAACACCCAAAGAAACATTCAACAAGTCAAGGTTATTTTAAAGACATTGCAGAAATTGAAGATATCCATGGCGCAACTATCAATTCAGTAATTCATAGTTCCATGTGTTGTGGCAAAGACCGAAGATCTTGGGCTTATGAATTGTTTAAAATTTACCAACAATATCCAGAGTACTTGCTGCGAAAGGCTATGCTAAAAATTCGTGGTGATCAGATGGTTTCCGTAAAAAAAAGTTACATGTGTGCCATTAAAAAATTTACACACTGTATGCCGATGAGCAGCTCTCAATATCAATTTAGTACAAATTATTACCACAAGTTTCAAACTAAATGGCCTTATGAGATTTACAAAGAAACAAACCAGGTGATGATGAATCTTATATCCTGGCACGCAGAAAATCAGTCTAAGGTGCTGAATTATGCCGTTTCAGAGAAAATCAGAGGTCTCGAAGTGTCTCCAGTAACTGGAGGTGTTGTCTCAATTATTCATGATTTGTTGACTCAAGGTATTCTCGATATTGATATTGAAATTCCGGAACAAGTGCTGACATTGGATCCAAGAGTAAATGAAAAAGATGAAGATTGCGTTAGAATTGTAAAGAGGTACCATGCATTACTGATGGATCTAAAGAATACGGTTTGTAGTATTAATTTTATTGTATATTTATATTTATGTTTCCCATCTTAAAAAACTCACGACAAAAAAAAATTGATATAATTATAAGAAGGGTTAAGAAGTATTTAATTTCTTTCATATTTTCGTTTGTTAATCTAATTAAGCATTTCATTTAATATATTAATAATATAATAATTTGAACAAGCATTTATGTAAAGTAAATGAACAGAGGCAGAGCGCTAGTTCATTTAATCTATTATAAATTGCAGACCTCATAATTATGTTTAAAAATTCAAATCAATTATAAATTATAACATTAAAAGCACATTCCTGTAAAAATAAATAAGTATTTTTTTATAGAATCTTGAAGTGGAAGAAGAATCAGAGTCTTCAAAGAATGATATTGAAGAAGTTGACGATTCGCCAGCACCAAAAAGAGCAAAACTTTCGGAAACAAATTATGAATTTTGCGAAGTTAGTACAATGCCTGTAATAAGTGAACATGCAGACAACGATGCTCAAAAGAAAACCGCTTCGTTGACTATTTCTGAGACTCAAGTTCCTCAAAAGTATACTAGTATAAATGAAATTTTTAAAAATCACAATTCAAAGAAAAAGAAGATAGTAAAAGCGAAAAGAGATGAATCAAAGCAAAAATCACATACAAGAATAGCTATGTTGAAGGCAAGAGAAGAACTCTCTGAACTTAATTTTACGGACAGTCATCACGCGCACGAGTTCTTTGCAGTTAACAGTTTTAAAATTTTATTTTCCATGAAACTTCCACGCGTGGATAAACCGAGGAGATTAGAAAATTTCCAAGGCTACATGGTTCCTGAAGATTTGATACCAATGGAAGAAGATGTGGTCAGTCGAGTTTTAACTAAAGTTAAAGAAAATGCCACTTTCCCAATAGTTCAAATATCTTATGAGGAATTTAAAGAAGAAATGAACGATAGGTTAGGCATTCCATGGAGCTACGTTGATGATATATATTACTTTATTAAACAACGAAAGGAATACGGAGCTACTTTACAACAATTAATTGTAAGAATAATTCTGTTTAATTCTCAATTAAAAGCATGCATGTTCCTGAGCTGTGGTATGGAAAACGAGTTTCCTAAATATGACCACAAACATGTATAAAATATCACAAAATTTCGCCACAGTGACCATTAAGTATGCATATTTGTACTGAAGCAAAATGTTAATGAAATTAGAAAAAAAAATTTTTTTATTTATTTATATTTTGGACCTCTTTGATATAAAAAACATTTCTACAAAAGTAAGCAATATTTTACAAAACAAGTTTTAGAATAAATTTGAATCATTAACAAATAGAAACAGCCCAAAAAATTGATGATTTACCTTGTAATAAAGCCATATTTACAAATTAGATAATCCGGTTTGTAATAAAATGTTCCAAACAGCATATGGAACTTTGGACAGATATTGCGATTATGTTAAATTACATATTACCATATTACTATTATTTAAATACACACAATGCTAATTAAATTAATATTATAAAACAAAAATATTCATTGTGCTTTAATTTTCAGGCTACATATTATGCTCAGATACAAGACACATTACATGACATTTTATCTTTATTAATGAAAGAACGATTAATATTGCGTTCAGGTATAACAATGGTGAGATACATTCAACAGATGTATACTGATCCATGGTTGATTCATTCATATAAAATACTTCGACTTGATAAAGAAGCGAGAACACCTTTCCCAGAAAATACCATGTACCTTTTAAGTGAGCGACAAAATGATAAACAGACTACTGAAGAAGAAAAAGATCCCGATAATTCAACTGAAGATATTGAGAAAATTAAAGAAGTTGACGAAATGCAAGACACTCAGGACACATCAGAAATAGAAGAAATTACGATAGAACCAAATGATACTTCTTCTTCACCTTTAAATGATGAAAACAGAAAAAGAAAAGTAATCATATATAAATTTTTGTTATAAATAGTTAATGCTATATTAAAATATTTATAAAAATAATTAATTTATTAATGACAATTTCTATTGTAGCAGAATGACGAGCTAACAAATGAAAAGGAAGATGAATCTGCTCCTAAAAGAGTTTGCAGAAGGAGAACTTCATTAATTCAACAAAAAGACATTTATAAATCAGCAAAGATGTTGGATTTAACGTAATTTACATTTTTTCATTTATTAACTAAATAATGTTTCTAAATTTTATTACTTCTAATCAACTTTTAATATAATTAAGAAATTAATCATTTTCTTTTAACGTTTTGCATATAACAAATTAATAAATATTTTACCAAAGTATTATTTAGTATTTATAAGGTGTTAATATTTACAGATCAGCTGAAAAAATCAAAGTAGTAGTTAAACCATGGATTCGCGTTGATGGAATGCTGAATCAACGTGTTCTTGATCGGATGTTGGGCGCCGTTTTATCTTATTGCATAAAACATCCGGGAGTTTGCTTGTCAAAAGTGCAAACAAGATTTACTCCAGCATTACAACCATTCCACACGCGAGAACTTGTTGAGGTTTGTATAAAATGTTCAAACGAAAAAAGAAATGAATAACTCAAATTATAAACGAAATGTTTTTTACTTACAGATTCTAGCAGATTTAGAATGCTTGAATACGATGACCTTAAAAGTTTCTAAAACTACTCTATTTTCGAGACCTCCTTCTTATAATTTAAGTAAGTAGCACATCTATTACAATACGAAAGTTAATAATTATAATTGTAATAATTAAATGATATATAAAACAAATATTTTAAACCTTTATTTATTAATCATATATTTATTATCGTTATAAAATTTGTCATGAAAATAATTTTAAAAACTAATAAACGAATTTCAGATTCCAAGTCGGACCTTGCAACCGAAGACGAGATGATTATCGAGCCTGCAATAGGTGCGACACTGAAATTCAGTACGTTTTTGAGCAACCGATCATACGGCAGCGACTTTCTCTCGTAATTAAATTCATTGCAAATTTTGTTTTATCATAACTGATCGATCCTCGTGAAATCAACATCTCTTGCAATTTTATAAAGTTTTGTATATTGTTTTTACAGGATATTTAACTACATGAATCGATATGAAACGAAATCCTATAATCAGTTAAATATATAATAAAAAAATATTATAATATTATTAATAAAATTTTGGGTTATTCGACAAAATGTATTTAAAACCAATTGACTTAATAAATTAATATAACATGCTATTTATATATAATATGTATATAGATCATCCGAAATGCGATGTAATAATTTTGTTATCTCAAGATTTAACAATCAAGTAACTACAATGCGAAATTTATTTATATATACTCTAATATTATATATATATATATATATATATTTATTTATTTATATATATAATAATAATATATCATTCAGTATTTTTCATTTTTGCATCTCGTCCGTAATTTATTTTACAGGTATTACGAGCTTAGCTCTGAAAAATTAATCATTTATCTTGTACGCGGATGCACGTGTCTGCCTTTAATGTATACAATTAGTAATGAATTTCCAACGACATGCACATAATGTCTTACGTTAATTCCTATTTAATATACATACATATTCCTTATTTATTTTTGTTTTCTTCTTATTTTTTTTTATTTCTATCCTAATGACGCAATCAACATTTTTCACTTGGTCAAACCGTCGCACGATTTGACGCAATAGAAAAACTCTATCAGCTCAAGAATTTTACATGTACTTCACTATATATATAGAAATAATATAAATTAACAAGGTAGTACGAATTCCAGATAGCGATGTGGCCTCGATTATAAAATTTTTGTTGGGATAAGTGAAAATACACGATGCAAAAAATCGTTTCAGATTCACTTTTTCCAACAAAGATTTATCTCGTAAAAAAAAAGAAAACCTCTTTTTCCGACCATTCATGATGCAGGAATCCGTTGTCGTACGCTTAAAAGTAGTTGAAATAGCGTAATATAAAAAAGATGTGACGATTTGGGATCATATTACGTAATGTGGGATCTAACTGAAATAGCCCTTGTAAAAAAATGATAAAAAACTGACATAACCGCTTTTTTGTTTTACCTTGGTTTATATTGATATAGCAGTTATTATAATTATTAATATTAATATAATTATCCATATTATATACATGTACTCTTTTGAATGATTCTGCTGATGACAAAGGTCCGGTGATATTTCGCAGGAAACAATCGAATTCAAATAGTTGCGGTGATACAGTTGTAGATTAACAGGAAGGGTGGAGAGGATTAATAGGATGGGAAACAGTGGGAGACATGAATGCCAAACACCATTGGATAGCTACGGTAATTACAGTGCCTTCCGTGGTTGTTTTGCACGGAGATTCTTATGAGACATCCAATTTGACCTACGCTTTTCAAACACTTGTTGATTTCCATTGTTTTCAATAGCAAAAGATTCTTATTTGGTACCTAGCAAGCACATGAGTCACCTTTGCCGTTGTTCCTTGGTTCGTTGGAGAGCTTTATTTGATCTGGGAATTCATTGTATAATTCCACCTGCTCAGACAAACAGAATTGTTAAACTTTTATCCGCTTAAGATAAAGTAATGATTCTCTTAATTCAATTATCTAGCCCAACCCAAATTGCATAATTGCAATATAATATCCAATTATCTTAAAAACGTCATCATGTTTATAACGTCGTAACATTCTTTCATTGATAAATTAATTACATAAAAGACTATTTTTTGAATATTTTAGTTTGTCTTATTTACATAATTTTCCCTGGACGAGCTATATTTAGTTTTATTTTTATTATTTAATCAAATAAACGTAAACTTAAACTTACTTCACTTTCTTGCGCCAAAGCATTTTTTGCTATGGTTTGAAATGCTTGTTCAACATTAATACCTTCTTTGGCGCTAGTCTCAAAGTAAGGTATATTGTTTTTCGATTGACACCATTGTTGGGCTCTCTTGCTTGATACCTAAAATGAATTAAGTAATACAACATTGAACATGATTGAAGTATCAAAAACGAGAACAAATTTGATTCAAAAAAGTTAAAACTGTTCAAATTAGTGTTTCAATTTTGAAGTCAATTTATACTTGAACGCATAATACTTTTTGATATCTCTTATCCATTCTCAAAAAGCAAAGTTCAACGCGAAGTGACGTAGTGAAGATCCAGTCGGTGAGTGAATATTAAATATTTATGTTACAATATTGTAAACAGATAAGCATAAAATATCATACTAATATATTTTTACAATGTAAAATATCATACTAATGACAAAGATCCTATTTTCGGAAATTACTTTACAACAAAGAACAACTTCCAGCATTAAAGTCGTAAAATGTATAAAGTATTATTTTTAACATTTTAATTTTTTTAGAATCCTCTTCAGACAGATAGTGAACCATTAAATTATAATGAATTTGAATACAATGATAGTTTTATATACTCAAGTGTAAGTTGACTTTAAGTTTTTCAAAAATAAAACAAATTTCTTGACTTTATGCAGTAATGTTGAATATTACATATAAAATGGTTTGATCACAAAAAAATAATTACCGCTCGATTATCGTAATCAATTTTATTTCCAAGAACGACGAATGGGAAATTATCCGGGTCCCGCGGCGATGCTTGTATTAAAAATTCGTCTCGCCAAGAATCCAGAGATTTAAAGCTAGTGGGTGCTGCAACATCAAACACTAATACGCAACAATCTGCGCCTCTGTAGAAAGCAACTCCGAGTGATTGAAATCGTTCCTGACCAGCTGTATCCCAAATCTAAAACAAAACAAATTTTTTAAGAATACACATTCAATTATATATCATCAAGAAAAATATAGTTTAAAATTTTAATTAATAAAACGATTGTTTTATATTTGAATCTTTTTATTCAAATTAATTACATTTTTATTAAAATGCTCCAAAAAATGTTGTTGCTAATAAAAATATAATTCTTTTCATTATCAATTACAATTACCTCTCTTTCTCTCTGGTGAGAATTAATTTATTCATTACTGATTGGAAAAAATTCACAAATGTCTACATAACAAATTGGACAATTCTATTTAGTTAAAGTATGTAATTGTTTGATGTTAAAGTTTTATTTGACAAAATAGGATTTGCAATAGATGGCAATAATGTGAAATCGACTATTTTGCTTGAAAGAATAGCAAAAAAAAATAACAATAAGGAATAAATTACATCAAATCAAACTGGATTTAATTGATTCAAAAATTTAGATTTATTACCTGCATGGTGACTATCCTGTCATCGACCATCACCTCTTTAGTAAGAAAATCCGCCCCGATTGTTGCTTTATACTGGTTACTGAATTTTTTGTTAACATACTGGTTCATCAACGACGTCTTTCCGACGCCAGAATCTCCTAGAATTATCACTTTTAACAGAACTTTCTTTCGCGATGCCATGTTATGATCTACACTGCGAAAAACGAACAATTACTCATATGACTGTTTATTTATAAAGCTTAACAAATCAATTCGTTTTCTTATCACTTTCCTACCCACTAATGCATACAGTTTTAGAATTATGTTTAGCAATAAGATATATAAATAAAAAGTTCAATAAATGATTTGGAAGGATTCTACACAATTTCATACTTTGAGCAGAATACAGTAATATATTTTAATTAAACAGTAATATCAATTTTAAGTTTAATTTGGGAGATTGTTTAAATATTTTCAGTGATTTTTTGTTGCTTATTAAAATTTTTCATGATTTTTTTTTGTTAATTAAATTTTATATTAACTTGAAATTTCGTTGATTATTTAATGGAAAATATAAAACTAATTATTAACATTGGCTGATATAATGCACTTTAGTATAATATTACATATTATCATATTAGGTTATTTTACATTGAGCCGTTTGATATAAGATCAACACGAGCTCTTGATCCATTCAATTTCTCGTTGCTCTTTAATCGCTTAATGAAATTATAAATGACATCACAATAAGCGAAAATAATTTTTCACAAGAAAATAAATGTTCAATCAAAAATTAAAATTTGAATAACAATAAAAGATGTTTAATTAACCGGTATTTTAATTGAATATTTTTTATTAAATTTAATAAACATTAATTGTTTTATAACTGTCGTGAAGAGACTCGAAAATTTTTTGTAATAATTTTTATTTGGTAGACAGTATTTTTATTTCTCAAAAATATTAGAGATATTTTGGGGTAAATTTAAAAATTAGGATAATGACTTTGTATAAATTGAACAAAATACTGTTGCAGTTCATCGAACAAGTGTTGTATGAATTGATCTACATTTCATCATGAATAATTTACATAATCTACATATTTATAGACTAATAATAAGATACACCAAGAAAAATTGACATTTTTTTAATCTTAAAGGTTCAATTGAAGTGCATGAAATAAATAAAATAAACTTAATTTTTATTGTACAGCATTTTTTCCCTTATTGTATTATATTATTATGTTATTTAAGCATTATTATTTTACAATTTGTTTCAAGTATTTTATTGGATATCTAATAATTTATTCAATCATAAATTTCATAATTTTGCAACCAAAAGCATATAAAAGAATACAAAAATATATGTATAGAATGCATCAATTATATGAGAATATATAGTGATAATGATCATATTTGTCTGAAAAATGTAACTACTGTGTAGGCATAAAACACTGTAAATAGATCATAAGTAGAAAAGATTTTCAGTGTATCTAATTTCATCCTTTGTATCCATGTATGGCACAAGATATATAACAATTTATATTACTCTTTTATACATGGAGGTCACAAAAGAAAAACTTTCAATAATTAATGAAGTACCTACATCTGAAGCAAACTCAACCACCAAAAGTGTAATTGATTTTAATTAAATTCTGCATTTGAACTTATTAAGAATTAATATGAATTAATCTTCAAATTAATTAATAGAGAAAAGAAGAAAGAAACAGATTGGTATTTAAAGTTTAATTATACATTTTTGATCATATTCAATTCACAATATATGAAAATAAAAAGACTATTTTTGACAACTTAAAGAAAACCAAAATATAAAGAAGCATGACTTTAGGCTATTAATTATTTCTATAAATAAGGAAGAAAAAAATGTCTTGTATATTTTATATAATAAAATTAATGAAACCAAATTAAATTAAAATGAAAAACAATTACAAATAAACTTCATTAGTACTATGCTAACAATAGTCTATTAATTGATTTTGTACATAGTTATTAAAAGTATATAATCCATTTTGTACAAAAAATGATAAAACTCCTGTTAAAATGCAAAGTAAAATACATTCATGATAGACGCAGTTATGACAGTTGATATATAAGTTGCTATATAATTCTAATTCTTCCAATTAATTAAGATACTTCTTCAAGTATAAGTTTTATGTAATATTAAATGTAATTATAAGAATTCTTACTTGCCAAATTAAAATACAGTTTAAGATATATTTTGCTGACTTTAAAAAAAATATTAATAATAAATGTAGAAAAAATATATTAATTAAAAACGAATGTTTATGACCTTTAATTGCAATTGTAATAAATTATATGAATATCAAATAAATTTATATAGCTTGAAAAATTATGTTTCTTTGAATTTATGATTCATTATCACATTAAACCCTAAGTTTAGTGATTTGAGAGTTATTAAGCAATTTGACTAATATTTTATAATTGTAACAATACTTTAAAATAATATAAAATATCTTGTATTTTATGAAAAGTGTATATTTTAAATTTACAAGTTACCTATGGAATCTTGTTAAATTAATACATTTATGATTCATATATGACTAATACACAATATCTTTGTTTCATTGCAGTCAATATATTTTTAACGATTATAAATTATTTAATTATATTAATTGTCAGCATTGTATAAATATATAAGGTATATTGCATTAAGCAATTAAACCGTTTTAAAATACTTGAAATCATAAAAACATCATTTATTTTTATTGATTATAGTAGAAATTAAATATTTCAAATTAATTATTAGATTTTATCTTTTATTAAGCCATTAGCAAAATTTCTTTCATTTAAATATCTTTCTTTGATATAATTTAATAACAAAATTATCTTTAGAATAAATCTTATTTGTTTAACGAAATGTCATTCTCACAATTTAATTATCCCGCAATTATCATAACTGCAAAGCAACAATTTCATTTAGCATTAATTATGAAGAAATAACTACTACTCAGAAATAGTGTGATTGGAAAAACCTGAAAAATAACGAAACTAATAATCTCATCCTTAAATCAATTTTCCCCAAAACAAGTTGAACCAAACAAAACAACATTCAAAAGTAATAAATCAATTCCAATCATAGAATTACATTTCAAATTTCTTTTTCAACGGCTGATGTCGACAAACGAAAACAAATATTCAATTTCACTGCAAACAAAATAAGAAATGCGCTCATTAAAAATGCGCGAATGACTCATTTAACAGACCAATTATAATAATAAAAAAAAAAGAAAAAAAGTGCATTGCCAATCTCATCAAATTGAAGCTTGGTAAAGCCATTGAAATCACGCACTAATAAAACTGACGCAATAATAAAGAACATATGCGTCGCGGATTCCGCAAATTGCGATTTCTTTTTTCCCTTCGCAAATTAGCTAGGGTCGGGGAAAAAGCGCGCACATTAACTAAAATGCCTACCGCGCGAACTGTCATCGGCCAGCACAACCCAAACACTCGATAACACCTGATCGTTCGGGTGACACTGATCCGACTGTCAAACGACTCGACGATCGCGCGCGGCCTTCGACAACTGACAGCCGTCAAAAGTTGCCCGGAATGTCACGCGGAAAAGTACTGCGCTCGTGAAAAAAAAAGTCGCATCTCTCTTTCTCCCACTATAGCGTCGAAGAAAGACGATTACGCGGGCGTGAAATGGCCCGCAGGACGCGACAATTGCAGCGAACCAATGCACGCAATTGTGACGTCACGGCACTGTCACAAAGCCGAACGTGGGTTTGGCTGGTCAACGGAAACGGCGGGCCCCTCCGAGGAAAGTCGCGGGGAAAAGCTGTCAACCCGCGAGGCCCGTGGCGCGCAATTTCAGCCACCGACAGACGTGCAATTGATTGTGGGGGGGCGGGGCTCCGAGGGCTCAGGTGCGTGCACTTACGTGTGATTCCGTTTGACACAAGGCCCGACAAAACAGTCTTAATCCCACTGTCTCGCGATGCACACACAAAGAAAATGGCGTTATACCAAATCACGAGTGTAATCAACGATTTCGTCATCTGTTTGTTGTCGTATCGACTTTGCTCGAGTATCGAAACTCGAAAGTACACTCGAAAGAGGGCGGTATTGCAGTATGGTGGGAGTCGCCAGGGTGGCCAACTCTCAACATTAAATGTTCCGAGTTTAAGAGCCGATTCCGACATCTATGGCGTATTCGAGATTGAATAATTTCTTAAATTAAAAAAGGACGCACTTATATGAACACAATTGTCCGTCCTTTATTAATTTAAGAAATTGTCCAATCTCGAATACGCCACTAGGCAAATTTTAGGAACTAACTTTGTATCTTATATATATTAAGGTGAAATGTCAGTGCTATATTCACGGAGTCAGTGTCTTTTTATTTATAATTGTTTAAACGACAAAAATTAAAAATCGGCCAAAATACGTTAATTCTATGGCATTGGGAGAATATTATTCGGTATATAAAATCATTTATGGTTTTCAAGTACGACGTAATTTTTGGAAATAGACTTTTTATAAATTCAAAAACTTAAAAATCGTATTTCCAAAA
>JABFPN010003514.1:0-17828 GCA_022817305.1 Leptoteleia sp. ZL-2020
AAAAAAAATATATAAATTATTTGACTTACATGATCCTTTATAATTCCTTTATGAACCTTAAATTGGTATAATTAACGTTAACACCTACACTAGCTTAATCTCTTGTTATTAAAAATAATATTAACTATTTAAAGAAAAGCAACTACAAGGAATAATTAATCAATTGTATTTTAATAGTAAAGATACAATGTCATTATAATTAAATTGCCTGCGGATACCTAGAATTCTCTAGGTATTGCTTCATAGCTAGGACCTAGAATTCTCCAAACTGGAGCACCGTACAATGGGAGAATGTATGAGTTTATAAAATGATGCAAATGCCAAAAGGGAATATTTTAAAATAGAGAACAATTATTACCGAAAATAAATTAATTTTTATTTGTTTGTCTTAAAATCTTTTGTTTAACATTATTATTATTTAGGGAAGTAGTAATAAGTTTTCGACATGGTAAGCATTCCTTTTCTTGGTTAATGTATATTAATTTCAGACGAAGAATGGGATTGATTTTTTTCATTGTCTATTCTTTCGCGAAGGAGCATTTGATTGTATTGTTTCTGAAATGTAGTCATTGGCTTACCGTAAACCTGCAATTATAAATATCAATTTATTTTATTTATAAAATAGAATATTAGATATCTTTATATTTTTTATACCTTTAACCATAGAGACTATTAGATAGAATATTAGAATTTTGTATTTAATTTAACTTAATTCAAACAGTATTATAAACATTAATTTATTGATAAATATTTTAATTGAAATATTCTTACTTGTTCTACAAATTCTAAAATACTGTGTAAGCTCAGCTCCTGTTCTGCTCTAACACCCCACTTAAAGCTATAAAGTACATTTTCTTCATTAGTTTCTTTGTTTCTTTCTATATATTTTTGGTGAATAAATTCCTGAAAATTAAATAAATTAATATTAAACTACATTTTTTATATATCAAATGCACATTTTAATTTTTAACAAGGGATCTGTTTAGTCTGTAAAGTAGTCATAAGTTATAATTGAACCTCAATTATTTGACGAGTGTCTCCAAAATATGGATCAGGTTCTGCAATTGAAATATCTAAGGACTCGAGAAACTTCCACAAATAATCTACAATAAAGAACAAAAATAACATTAAATAATAATTTATATAAAGCACTCAGTTTGTTATAATAATCTATTAAATGAATTCTGTTAAATGTGTAAGTAATTTTAATTATAATATTTTCAAGTGATAATAATAATTTCTAAGTAATAACTTTAGTTGATTACTACTATGAGGGGTGCTCTGAATTTATCCAAAATTCATTTTATCCAGACATGCATTATATTAAAAAGTCATTTTATCTAATTTGCAATTTATTGAAAATCCATTTTATAAAAAATTCATAACATGTAAAACGCCTTTTTTATCTAACATAAAAAATGTTGAATAAATTGTACGTTAGATAAAATGATTTTCTGCTATAATGCATGTCTGGATAAAATTAATTTTTGATAAATTACAAGTTAGATAAAATTATTTTCTGCTATAATGGCATGTTTTGATAAATTCAGAGCACCCCAAAAAATTTTATCTTTAAAAAGTACATAATTTAAAAAATTATATTTTACCTCCTTGACAATAATTACCACTCATGAAGATATGAGTAAGTAACAAGAATAAGAGTATTTGCTTCCTTTTATCTTCTTCTTTGTATACTAAATGAGAATGAGAATTGGGTATATCATTGATGATAATAAACTTTCCATTTTCAAATTCGCACAAGTTGATACCAAAGACCTATAAATATTTTTACAATAAATAAAACATAAATTAAACAAATAATTTGTAAATTAAATTAAAATGATATTTCATTATATTTGTTACTATTTTATTTGATATTTACCGTTTTCAATCTGGATTTTACTTCGTTCATAACAGATTTGTAATGTTTTGTATTAATTTGAATATTTTTTTGGATATTGCTTTTCAAAATTATACGTTTATCTATATGAAAGCGCAATAAATAATACACAACATTTCCCACAATAGCATCCATTTCATCTTTAGAAAGACTTTTCTTTTTAGAATCATTAAGGGAAGCAGATGATGACTCCTGCTCTTCGTCTTCACTGTCACTATCATTGACAATTTGACTCTGATTTTGTGAATGCTCCCTTGCATTTCTCCTTCTACGTAAACTGTGTGGTTGACTCGCTGAATGAGATGCGTTTGCTCTTGGCATTTTCCTGAAATTTCATTACATTCTTAATACTTAAATATTCTATGTGCAAATAAAACATAAAATTAATATATATATTATTAACTAACTAAATTCAATTATATTTGTCTAATCTTAAGGCACAATATAACAGATAAAATGCGATTGAAAAATAAAAAAATTAAACAAAAATTGAAATATACGTAACAAACAACTGATTTAAAAACAAAACTTTATTTAAATTTAATCATATTGATTATATACTTATTTAAATAGAATGCATTTTTTAGAATAAAATACTTGAACATTATCATGTTTTGGGATATTAGAAATTAGAAGAAATTTAAACTACAGACTCACAATTTTCTTCGTTTGTATGGATAATCACAGTTCTCTTTCACCAATGAACACTACATATGAACAAATCAAACAAGTAAACACGGAAAGTTCAAAAATACATAAACAACATGCTTTTTTTTGCTTTTATTTGGCCGGAGAAAAGTTAAGTTGCAAGATGTATACAAGCCAACCAAAACAACATGTTATTTCAAATACTATTACTACTATTACTTCTATGGAGGTATAATACATAGAGTGAAACACTATTGGCATGCAGTGACGCCATCTCGTTTTCTTCTTGTGAAAAGTTACGCAAAGAAAAAGTAAATATTAGTTTTCAAATATGAATTTGTTAAATTTTATAAACGTAATAAACATACAATTTGTATTAATACATGTACAAATTTTGTTAAAGTATAAAATGTTTATATATTTCAAAATTACATTTATAAAATTTAACAAATTCATATTTGAAAACTAATATTTACTGTCTCAATTTCTTCTTTAACATCTATTGCAGTGCAGATTCTGCATACATACAACAAATTTTATTAAAATTAAATATCAAAATTTTTGCATAAAAGTCTTATATGGTGAAACTCTGAAAATAATAATCATATAAAAAATATGTACTAATGATTTACTAACAAAAAATATTTCACCATCAGATTCATATGTAAATACTTATATATACATATATATATATATGTATATAATTATTCGTTATTAGGGATATTTCATACATAATTATTAAGAGAATACTATAAGACATCTTATTATTTATTGTATTAATTATTTTATTCATATAACATATTTTGTCCCAGTTACAATAACAAGTTTACATGATATAAAACATTTTATATATAATTCATCTTCTTCGTTTTATTATAAATAGAATGCCATTGATACATTTCATATAGCAATAAGAAAAGTTGCTGAACTGATTTTACAAGGATAACCTCACTGAGATTTTGGTCTCCTTTCTCAAATGAATACAGATTTCAATTATATTATATTTTAGTGGTAATAACCAAACAACATGTCTAAACTAAGTAGAAATTTAGTAGTTCATTTCATAATTTTTTTATGTAGACTTGTTATGTCTACATGTTTATAAACAACTAAATAATTATAATAATGCTATTATTTTCTAAATATAAATTCAAAATAACACATTTAGAGACGGGTACATATTTTTAATTTTATTTTATTGGTATAACTCTTAATATTCTTATAAGTATTTATTTATTATTTACTATTTATTATTAACAAAGATAGATTTAATATGAATCAGCAATTGGAGCTTTTTCATAGTGAACTTTTCTTTCACCAGCTTTGAATTGGCGATCTCTCTCTTGTTTCATCAATATAGATCTTCGTAATTGCTTTGGGCGAAAAAGGCATTCTCGAAGATCTCTTAAATAAGGGAGACATTTTTCCTCTGCTTTTGGATATCCATAAGCTTCTAAACAATCTGCCAAACGTAATTCAAAATCAGAACACCCTTCACTTTCTTGACGTTGATCTACATGACCAAGTTTATCAAATAAATTCCCATGAAATAATGGGCGTGGTTGTGGATTAAATGTACTAAAACAAAAAATTAAAAATCATTTTATCATAATTATCAATATCATCACATATTATTGTATAAATTACATTTTTTAACATTTTTTTTATTAAAATTTCAATACATTTCCCAAATGTATTAGGTAACACATTTCTGTATAGAATATAAATTATTAAAATAGCATCTGTTGATAATTATTGATATAACTTTGCATAATTAATTTAGTCTGTTATACTAAAAAATAGGGTTGAAAAACAAAATAACAATTTCATTTAGAATATTTAAGAAACAGTTTCTTTCATTTTAAATTTAACAATTGTTATTTAATTGATTTATTTTTAAAACTTAATAATATGTGCAAATATCCAAATACAATTGTAGATATATTTTTTATTAATCAAATAATTATTAAAAGTTTCTGAAAGTGTAATCTACCTTTTAAATTCATGTAAGATTATGTGCTTAAAATTCTCCTATTCAGTTTATTGTTTATAATTAATACTTTCAAAATTACAATTTATATAAATATATTTTCATCTAATATTTATTAAATATTGGTTTAAATAAACTTTTATTTAAATAAGTATTATACATAAATGTTATATGTTGTTGGTTATTTGTCTTTGAATTTTACCTATTCTCAATAAAAGCCGTCTACTTTCTTGATTAGTGAACAGACTCTTGCAGACTAAGTTATATAAAAATGTCATATATTTGTCAAAAGGAAATTTTTTAAAGGTAATTCAACATTAACTTCTAGAAGTTGCATAATCGTGTTCTCGGTAAGAAAAATTATATATTTTTTGGCATAAAAACATTTTGTAAATTACCTTGTTTCTGTCATTCTGAGAGACTAATGACCATCAAAATAAAAATATTTAATTATTTTTTAGGGCATTAATAGAAAAACAGACTGATGATATTAATGTTACAAAGCTGAACTTAGTTGCTTGTAGTCACTGACATATAAGGCATGTTCTAACATTGATTATCAGCATTGCCAGTATGACGTTGTGAGACAAGCATAAATTTGAATAAGCCAGAAAAAGATGAACAATGTGGCTAGTCACTTTTAGAACGTGGCCATACCAATGGCATGTTTCACTTTGAACAATTTCTTAAATTAAAAAAATTCTGTTCATATAAGTGCATTTTTTTAAATTTAATAATTGTTCAAGCTAGAATCAGTTTTTAATATTAATTAATTTAATAAAAATAAATATTAAAACACCTCAAACAGATTCTGCACTACAATAGAGTTTTTATAGGAATATTTTAGTTTCTCAGATGGCGTATTCGGGAATGATTTTCCGAAAATATTATTGATATTTCATTTTTCTCTTTAAAGTTATATAAGATATTATATTATTGTTGTTTCAAAACAAACAACTATCGAATTGCATAGGTGTGTTTATATTCCGGCATGTGTATCCGACAACGCTTATCTGATCGGTTGAATTCGGTTACTTTACGAAGTCTCGACGAATAGATACGAACTCGCGGCCTCTAGTCACGTGGTTTGAGACCGCGGCCCATTTCTGGCACCACTGCCCTGCCCCGTTCCAGTTGTCAAATATATATCTCAACAAAGTGTATCGTTTGCGGGACAATCGAGCGATGTTCACGATAACCCGGGAAAAAGCCGAGTCAAAACTTCGTTCATATTCTGTAAGTCGGTTACTCGTATTCGCTGATATTTGCGCGCGAGGAAGGTCCTCCTCTCGAGAAATTTTCGTCCAACGTACAAACCCTGGAGAGGCATTGTGCTCACGTCATCGTCTCAATTTTGCTTTGTCCTACTCTCGGTCCGTTTGGAGCCGCCGAGTCTGAGAAAGTAAGACGAAACGCGAGAACATAATGCCACTCCCGGAGGAAACTTCCTCCATTTTACTCATTGTTATGATTTGTCAACTAACATTTTCACGATGATAATTCAGAGGGGTAAAGGGTTCGACCGATTACCCTATTCTAAGCGAATAATATCCCAGGGATATTTCATTATCCAAAGTGAATAGTTCGCACTAAATCAATATCCCCGATTGTGAACAAATGGCTCGTCATTGAGAAATTTTTACAATTAAATTATTCTGTGAATATAATTAAAAACACATCAATCTAATAATCAATGACTGCAATTTCACCTCAAGAGCATATCAAAGTGCTCTTTCATTTACGGAATTAGTTTATTTTCAATTTGTTACAATATAGTATCATGTTGGATTTGATAAGAAGAGTGCCCTATGGATGCAGCGGGAGAACATATATATGTGCATTAAGTGATATTTAATACAAACATATTCGCAAACAATGCGAAACAAGACACTTATTTTCAAATATCACTTATTACAGATATATACTTCCCTCCACTGCTTTCCCAGGGTGCTCATCAAATTCCAAATTATATTATAATATTGCGATAAACTGAGAATACACTAAAATTTATTAACCTTAATTTTCCATTTTTTTGAAGTAAATAGATACAACTGCATCGAGATTTAATAAGTGGAAAACACAATGAAGAATATTTCTCACAATTTGATGCTCCGCGATTGCGGTCTCAAGCCAGAGCCAAAATCACTCGAAATAATCGCGGAGACAACCCTGGTACAAAAGGAACTTTTAGAGCGGGTCAGTTTAAATCCCATTGAAATGTTTAATCTTTTATTTATATAAAACATGATAGAGTTTACATGTTAATTCTCTTCTGTTTGCAGAGGTATGACTTACCTCGTTTTCCCAGAACTACATTTTTAATGGTGTTCAGTCCTGATGGGTATGATATTTCAGATTATTCAAGTTTTAAGTAAAATGAAATAACTTCAACTGCCCTGTTTCCATCCTGTGTAGAAGGTAGAAACTGGCTGACTATAAACGAGTATGGAAACGCACCAGCCTCGAATGGAAACTTGCTAATTTCCAACCTAGGTCAGAAAACCACTAGTTTCTGTCTGCGTCTAAAACAACTGGTTTTCTTTTTTTTCTACACAGAACGGAAATAGGGCACTTTTCTTACACTTGTTACCAGAAGTATTATATATGCCCTAGGGACGGAACAACGGCATTTATAGATGAGTGTGAAGTTGGTCACATTTGCCACGCGTGGCCAACTTCACATTCATCTATGAATGCTGTGGTTTAGTCCTTGATGCATAATATACTATTTTATATATTTCATACTAATAAAAAGAATTGTTTTATTCTTTCTCGTTTTCCTCGTCTTGTCATTCATCATTCACTTTCCTCTGCGTAGAAAAAAAGTGGCGTCCACTCATGGGAACCATAAAGTTTATGTCACGGATTTAGCCACAGGTAAAAATATAAGGGTTTTGGCCGGTCATCCCAGAACTCCATGGTGCGTAGCTTTTCATCCCTCGTCTAGCGAGCTTTTAGCTTCCGGGTGTCTTGGAGGTCAAGTCAGGGTTTGGGATCTCAATGTAAGCAGCAAATGTTATTTAATTTAATAATTATGATTTCCCTAATTGCACATATATGTGTCTTTGAGTATACACTGCAAAAAAAAAGAAATAAGCATTTATGAATGGCATTCCAGATTGTAATCTCAAAATTTTGTTCATTTAACAAAAAATTAATTATTTGAATTGAAAAATGATATCACTGAATTATAGTTAAACTGAATATAATTTTTCTCATTATACACAATAAATAGGGAGGAAGTAAAACATGGAATTGCGAAAGTCAAACGGTTATCGCCTCTTTAGCTTTCCATCCTATGCAACAGTTATTGGTAATAGCGACCAACAATGAAATTTATTTTTGGCACTGGAGTCAGCCACATCCTTTTGCCGTGGTTCGTACTTTAAATGAAAAAGTGCGGTTAGTATTTGAATTAATTCTGTATTCCACCCAAACATACTTGTTGATATACAATCAGAAAAATGTATAAAAATAATATAATAATAAATTTACGTAATTTTGGTAATTCATTAATAAATATACTACGTATTTTTAGGTACGTTGGTTTTGATAAATTGGGAACTAAATTGATTACTGGAATTCGAAACACAAATTCAGCTTTTTCAGCATCGGATCGCTCAGATGCAGATTTTCAAAATAGAACTGCAACTAGGTTCGTTGAGAATATTAGTTCAGAATATTATTTAAAAGTTAATATGGAGCTTATTAAATGTATGGAATATTTAACAACTAGGTCTCCCAATTCGTTCGGTATGACGACTTCTCATTTATGGAACGGACGAGTATTTTATAACGGAATTTCACGAAGGGATCCAAACAATGAGCGCATGTTTTCTTCGCTGACAAATATCGTTCGAAGACCTTTCGCGCAGTTAGCAAACGAAGGAAATCGATCAACTTCCAGGTATTAAAAGCAGAACAAAAATTAACATGGTTTTACGAAGTAAACGGTAATGTATATTGGTGATAGTATAATATTTTTAATATTTGTAGAAGAGATTCTGGCGAATCTTCCCAAGCGGTTCCGCACACTAATCGCTTTTCATCGCCGCACACTGGTAATGTGACAATTGAAGTTCGTAGAAACAGTTATATGTCTACGATAGATTCAGAAAATGTCGAAAGAATACCGGAAGAAGAGAGGATTGTTGTCAATGACTCGGACAATTCACAAGTTTTTACTGAAACTGAAAATATGGTATAAAAATTGCTATCAGTTAATAATTATTAATTTCTGCTTTAATCAATTGTTGATTAAAAAGTTGATTTTAATTTCAACATTCTTATCGCAGACTGATCGTGGAACCGACCCAATGGACGTATCTGACTCCTTCACAATTAACTATAACAATTCAAGTGACTCGCGTCAAGGAAATGAAAGTCCTGCTAACAGTCAGGAGGCACATTTTCAACTAATTTCCCGTATGATATCAGAAATTACCGCGGATATACCTTGGGCACTGCTTGAATTAGTTAAACTATACTTTAAGTTTCGTCCAATTGGTATAGATATTGTCGACGTTTATCATTTAAGGGTCAGGCACTTGCTTCAAAAAGCGTTAACGGAATGTCGCCAGGTGGCTCAATTGATACGCCATAATTTGAACAATAATATCGATACTTTGAATAATCTCGACACACTTGTTATCAATCTCCGATTAATATCGGTGACTTTCATGCCGTTACAAAGTAATATCAAAACTATCATAAACAATTACTATGATCTTCGTCCCAAAAGCGAAGGATTTTTACTCAACTGCTGTTTGCCAAACGTGGAAGATCTTGGTGAAGATTTCTTGAGCAATAAAGCGCATAATAACAACCCTAATTATATCTTGCTTAATGAATTGATCGATATTATGGAGGAAGGTTTAAATGACGAAAGTGTCGCTTCGATTGTGAGCAACTGGAACGAAAGAGGAAGCTTTCAAGAAGAGAGACTGGGGATAGAAAAATTATTCTCTTGGAACGTGAACAATATCAACAGATCTACGAGTACAGGTAAATTTCTTATATAGATCATAAACAGTCTTTAGAATGAACAAAAGAAATTATTATTAAATAGTAATGTCTTGCAGATGACAATTCGGTCGCCAGCGAAGGAAGTTATAATAAATTTTCACCCGTTCAACGTACAGCCTCAAATTTTGTTGTTTCCTCCCGTTCTGCTTTTGATAGAAATATTCTATCAATGAATCCCACACGAAGGAACGAAGACGTACGACCGTCAAGGTATAAATGACCTTTTAATCTTAAAACATATTTAGGAAGGGATGAAAAAGTGACTTTAACTTGTCTATATTATTTATTTTGTTCTGTGCGAAAAGTAAACTGAATGTATTTATACTATAAATTTATCCAAAGGTCATCGAACGCGCAACAGCGTCAAGATAATCGTAACACCACCAACGATAGCAATGAACTGCACTTTTTCAATCAAATAGTTACGCACGTAAGTGCTACGTACAAACGCCTTCAGGAAGAAATGGAGGATTTAAACACACTTGGTTGTAGAATAAGAAATTTGCACAACAATCCGCAACAGACCACTATACAAACACTTCGGAATATGCACGTGGATGTTCTGTATAGGAGCACGCTTAAGATTGTGAGTATTATTTACGATCTACAAAGATTCATGATTAGGCTCGTGAATGCTTACACAACGTATCATAATTCACTACAAAATACGGACCGCATTCTGGAACTCGAGACGCCATCTAATAATGAAGAAAACGCGAGCGAACAATCGGAGAATGGTTATTGGCTGCTCGAAGAGAACAGTTCCTCGGATTCGGATCATGAAAGTCAGAGCACGAGGTCGCAACGACGTACTAGTCGATGGATTCAATTAAGTTCACCAAATAGAAATCCTGAAAGTGGAGATTCTTCCGCGCTAAACAGAAATAGGTAACTTTTGTCTACGGTTCTTGGGGTGCGGTGAATTTCTCCAAAATTCATTCCATCCAGACTGACATTACATCAGAAAATCATTTCATTTAACCTGCAATTTGTTCTTTATCTTTATTGTCTCAGGTCTAAATGTTCAAATGACGTTAGAAACCATACGTTTAATCCTCGTAACACACAATCATCATCGATCGATGACAGCCGGTTATCTCCTGTTTCTGGAAACTCTACTCATTGCGGACAACGTCCTCTTTTTCCTTCTCGCAGTTCGATTGAAAATAAACAGCAATCTGTGCATAATCAAAGCGTCGGTTCAACATTTCAGATATTATTAGACCTTCCATGCAGAAGTTACTTGGAGCGAACAGTTACCGGCGAAGATCAGACTAACAATATTAGAAAGGATAGAATTGAACTTCGAGGGTGAGAAGCCTCTCTGTTATAAAATCGAAATTGATAAGGATTCACTTATAGACTATTATTAACATGTAATATACCTTCCATTAATGTAATTAGGGATCAGGAAACGCAAACAAATGAAAATTTATTAATGGATCTGGATGAAAGTGTAGAAATTGTACGGGAGCCAAACTGTAGTCGTTCTAGTTCAAATGGAAGTACCGCGACTAACACAAGCGAGCAAAATAATTTAAGACAAGTCAAATTCTTGTCGGAGAACAATGTTAGCAGAGCAACAAATACTGACAGTGTTCGGCATTTGAGGCTTCGACCCACTGAAAATGATAGAACAAATACAGATCCCCTACCGATCATCAGAAACATTGTGATAGAAAAATTGTAAGTTAAAATAAACAAAATATCAAGAAATTTTTTCCGACACTTAATATTTCTATGACTTATTACATTTTTCGTCCGAAATTTTTTAGTCAAGTGTCTAAAGAAAGAAGGAATGCTATGTGTGTGCAATCTGATTTATTGCCTCAACACTTAAATAATGATTATAACAATAATAATAACGTATATAAGATGTTAAATGTTAGATAGCGTTTCGTTTCTTGGTTACACTGAAACTCATCAGTAAGGCTAGTGTAACCAATGCCTTATACGCTATGAATTTATTTCAAGTGAATGTGTTGTAATATGCTATCTATATATCATCTCAGTAGTGGAAAAGATGAAATTACGATCATCTACATCCTCTACTGAGAGATTTTGATATGCGTTCTATATTATATCAAGATGTAATATTTATAAAAATCTTTGTAGCGAATATAGACGTCTGGAATATATACGGATTTTATGGGAGCACTTGATTAATCTTTCCACGGAATATTATTCTCGAATCGAGCTACTGCAGCAGCAACAGAGGAATGGCACTGCTTCAAATCAGTCAAACGCAATGCCAAGTACAAGTACAGAATCAGAATCACCTTCCATTTCTTCCACCACCACCTCTGAAGTTGCTGACAATTTTTCAAATGTTTACTCGATTGGTAATGAGTGGAACACACGCTGCTATTTAGAATTTCTTAATTTAGAAATTAATCAGCACAAGGAAATTATGATTACTAGGTCTGTGGGTATTTATAGTTTGACAACAGCAGACCCAACTTCCAGCGATGTTTCTTCTATGCATAAAATATTAGAGGCGCAAAACACAACCTCAAGGTATGACATTGAAAGATCATTATTAGTTCAGCTCATGTATCAAGCACGAATACTTAATTTCCAATCTTTTATACTTATTAAATTATCTTTGGTGGACAATTAAAATATAATTAATATAATAAATATAAATATTTATGTTTATTTGTTAAGAAATTATGCCCTTTTAATCTTATTTCTTTGATGTTGAAATAGGTTGTCTTATCTCCTGAACAGAATACAGTACACTTCAGGTAATATATGTTTATTTAACATTATGTATCTCGTGCAATACCAAATAATATATAAATATATACACTATACTTTGGATATAGCGTCTAACAAATGCTTTTTTGATTATCATTATTAGGTGATATTGACATCGGTTTAAAATTGTTGATTAAATACTTGAACGCTAAGACTCGAGAATTGCAAGATCAAACTACAACAATGTATAATAGAAATATCTTTTTCGCAAGGTAATTATAAATACGAACAAATGTCATTCAATAACAAACTTTGATTGTAATTAAAATAATGATTTAATATTTTCCCTTTCTAAGAATTGACATTCAATTGGCAATTAGTAGATTAAAGTTGTTTTTCGAGAAATGGATGAAAGTCCATTACAGTTCAGTGACGAATTTGAAGGATCTAATAAAACGTAAGTGTCATATCGTTTGAATTACAAAAATTATGTTAAATAATAGCCCTTTCAATTGTTCTTTCGTGTTTGATTCAGTTTTTACTTTTACATATCTTTCATAGGTTTAACACAGATATTTAAAAAGGGTCTAGCAATTACGGAAAGGTTGATTGAACAGTCAAAAATTCATCAAATAGAATCGCCTCTAAATACCTCAGAAGGTCAAAACATTCCAAATAATGCAAATGTTAATACTACAACCGAGTCGAAATGTCAATATCCAACAACTTCGAACGCTTCGTCCAACGCCGAGTCTCTTATAACTGATAGTTCGCCGTCTCGGAACAGTTACCGAAAAATGTTAAATTTTGGGCAAAGCTTTTTTCATAAATTGCTGTCGATGTATGAACAAACTAGTACTAGTGGCGAAAAGTCAGAACATTCGTCAAGCAGCGGAACAATTTCTAATGCTGAAAAAGAGTGTAATAATCAACAGTCTAATTCAAATGATGCCATAACTTGTGCAAATGATTGTAATAATTTGAGGCTAAGCAGATCAACTTCCAGTAATAGTATTAATAAAGCAACGAATACAGACAGCATTCGACATTTGAGATTGCGCTCTACTTTGACTGAAACAGATGAAATAAATGTTACCACATTTGGAATGGTAACAAATATGGATGAAGAAAAACAGTGAGTTTGATTAAATTGTGCTAAATATCGTGGACATAATTATTTACCGATTATACTTATGAGAGTATATTCTGATTATACTCTGATGAATCCTTTAAAATTTACTTGTAAACTTAATAAATAGTTACTCTGTATTACTTTTGTATTACTTTCAGTGAATATAAAGAGATGGAGCTCAGGCGCAAATCATGGGAAATGTTAATTAAAATTTGTACGAAATATGTTGCTCTGATTGAAGAAGGACACCCGTATATCAACAATGCAGCAAATCAATCAAATACAATGCCAAGTACTAGCGCGGTCTACAATCTAAATGATAATCTGAACAATTATCTTATGATATTTCCCGTTGAATGCAGAATGTTTTTGCATACCAGAATGAATGAAATGTCAAACGTTTCTACAATTGTTAATAACGCAGAAGATGCTTTTCCCTTAAACAAACCATATTCTATATTAAGAGCACGGCATGGTAGACAATCTTTGATTTCAAGGTAAAAGGAACTTTGCGCGTGTAAACATTATTGCGATTACAAAATGATAGCTTTAAGTGTAGAGGATTGTTTGAAGTTATAATTTTATTTGAAATGTCACTCGTTGGTCAACTCAGAATGATCAAAATAATTAAATTAATAATTAAAATTAATGTATATTATTTCACAGGCAACAAAATTTGAGGACCAACGTTATGTACAGAATGATTCGTTGTCTCAATTCATTACCAATAGACAGAAATCTGCCTGATTCACCCTCGCAAAGAATAAATTTGTCAACAATCGAAGAAACTACCTTTGACTTGGACTCATCGATTGAAAACTTGACCAATATGGTGCAAAAGCTGCAAGAAAGAGCTTCGGCCAATGATGTCATAAACAATAACTCATTTTGTCTCTCTTTTATAACTATGAAAGCAAGGTAATCGCATATTTTTGTAAACCTTTTTAAATTTTAGATGTTGGGTCTCATTCGATATAATGTTTTTTTTTCTGTTTTTAGAGTGGATCTCGAATTGGTGGTTGAGAATACATCAAACTTCCTTGAAAAACGATTTAAGGCTGATTCATTTGAGGCTTTGTTAGATTTAGTAAAACGTCAGTGTAATTTAATTTTCCTAATTATAAAACGATATAAAAAAATACTCCAAATATACTTCATTCCACTGAGAATGTACAAGGATAAAAGTATAAACGAGTGACACGTTTATCCCACACGGCTTAATCGTTTGGTGAAAATTTATAGACAAAAATTATAGCAAATGGATGAGCCATTTATTCACACGGATTTGCCGGTTGTATCAAAGGCTCAAACGGTTATGACAAGCGCTGTAACCAAATTTTCACCAAATAGCTGAGCCATGTGAGACAAAAGTATAATCTGTTTATAATTTTGCCAACATTTAATAAATATAGATTATTTTATCAGGACGTTTTGACCGATCAAAATAAAATTAATTTGCATTTCATACGTGTTCTCACAGGTCTGAATCGGTTATTTAGAATTTGTTTAACCTTGACGAATATTTTAATGGAACAGTCGCCCGTTCATCAAGCCGAATCATCCGCAACCACCTCGAATACTGAAAATACTTCGAATCAAACAAACTCAAATACTCAAACCGATTCACCAAGCCAAAGTTCACTAACTGAGGGCACAACAGCCACTAAGGAAGATATTGAAGTATTGACGCAAAAATTGCTTAATGAAATTAAAAAAATTGATGAAATAACTTTGAAGTCCCAAAGAAAAAGAAAGAAGACAACGGAAAATACCCAAGACAATTCGCAGTCTGAAGTACCGAGTACTATTAGTGAAACGTTCCCAAATGCCGAAAGTAACGAGAGCAAATCAGCCAGTCCAACCATATATAATTCTGAAAGACTGGCCTTTCAATGTACGGCACAAGGCAATTTGGATAGTATAGGAAATAATCGTAGCACAGGGCAAAATGGAACTGATGAAGTTAGAAGAGTTAACGATCAATGTGAAAGACCCAATCGAGAATTTATAGGTCATAGGCTACACAGATTCCGCCAACATGGTTAGTCGATGCGTCAATGAAAGGAAAGAAAAAGACCACTCATTAATTTAATGAATTCTTATATTTTAAGCATTACTTTAAATTTTAGGCGAAAGCGATCTGGATACTGTTGCTCGCTGGCAATCGATGTTTAATACACGTGATGCACGCCCTTCGTATATATTAAGACGTCATCGAGGTCCCAATTGTGTTCAACGCTTGAAAAATCGCTTGGAAAATCATCGGACTGCTTTTCACGAGCCATACGAGCAACTTCAAGCTGTAATTAATTATTTATCCATATTCTAGTTTTAATTTTTTTTTATAAAATCATGGGGCTGAGGAATAAAACGCTTTAAAACGATAATAGCCCAATTAGAAAGCTGAATAATATAAACTAACTAAAATTTGAATAGATTACTAATTTATCAATTATTCTTAGTTGTTTTTAGCTAAGTTTCTAATTAGATTCTTGGTTGAATTATTTCACAATAACATGCTTATAAATGTTAACAGCTAACTTTAACATAAATTATCTAAATATGTAAACATTTTTTGCCGTTCACTCTCACTTTAATTTAATAAATTCATTATTACAGGCCACGGTAAATAGATCAGATCCACACAGGGAAGAAGTACTGATTCGTGGTATGTATACACTATCCAATAAGAAACAAACGACAAAATAATAAAAGTGTATATACTAAAATTCAAACTTTTATCAGTAAACTATTTCGATACATTTACTGTTCATATTTGTATACAAACAAAACTTGCAGAACATGAAAAGATATGAATTTCTGTGCACAGATCATGTTCCAATAAGTATGGCTTGTGGAGAAATGGAGGGGCAATGCTTTCGAATACAAGTTTGGGACTTTTCAAACAGAGACGTTCCAGCAATTTCAGATCGTAATATGTTATTAATTAATATATTTACAATACTTAAAGGTAACAAATGATATAACGCAAATTAATTCCATATTTAATTTCAGATGAAAAGAACGTTGTTGTCCGTGAATGCAAAATACACAATGACGCTAGTATCGACATTTCATCCGATGGAACACTGTTGGCAACTTCACTGCCAGCTGACAGAATCGGACGCAAGACTACATTAGGTAAGTATAAACAAAAATAATGAAATATTTATATACAAATACAATCAGTATTAAGAAAAAGAAATCTTTCACCTTTACAAGGCAGGCGGGTGGTTTTTGAATCAAAAAACTTTTGGTTTCTGGATAACGCTAAAAGTGAAAGTAGGAATAGTGGCTTTGGGTAAAAATATTCAAGATAAAGAGTAGCTCCAAGAATATTTGTATTAGTTGACTTTCAGGATAATGCAGCAAAAAACCATAATTTGACCTTGAAATAGTAATTCTCAGGTGGGATGTTTTGAGAACAAAACAATCCTGGACGTTGTTTATGCAATATTTTTCGAAATATAATTTTTCTATATATATATATAATTTTTCATCAATTTCCAGGTGTATACAGTCTCCAATGGGAAAATCTGGGTAAGCGCGTTTATTCAACTCAAACGGACCAAGCTGTGGTTTCGGTGTCGTTATCGCCAACCAATCAACACCTGTTGGTGGGTCTTGCAACGCAAGATGAAGGTCGTGGTCTATTCCGCCAATCAATGCGTTATGTGCCGAAGGCCTATATCTATCGTCTACAGTCAGAGAAAAATGATACGGATGAGGAAAAGTTACCTTCGTCACTGGAGAACGACACGAACGAAACCATTTACGAATCAAAATACAGGATCCACGGCTTGGTTACGCGCTGCGAGCATACCGATTTATTAAGTGACTTGTTCTTCCAATCCTTCTCGCGACCCAACCACTTAAGCAGGCAACCAAACCTTGCGCTTGCTCAAATGAGAAGAAGGCACAGGCGGTATTGGCACAAGTGGGAACACGTTATCTTCACGGACAGTGAAGATAATAAGAATCGTAGCATGGTGTTATTGCGTGAAATTACGGGCCCAAATTATATTGGTCTTAATTGTATTAGGTGGGCTCCTCAGGCTGGTCAGGGTATGATTTTTGCCACTACTTATGGTGATCTTATTATCTTACAGTAAATGGTCCAAAATATCTGGAACTTTCCAGCATTCGAATTTATTTCCCCATAGAAGTGGAAAATTAATCGCTTTTTATCTTTTAATAGCAAAAGAAAAAAGATCAAAAATGTCAAAAGATGAAGTTTGAAAACGTCTTCATTTATTATTCTTAAGTGATGACATTGTAGAAAGATAATTGAAAGTGATGCAAATTTATTTATTCTATAGGGTTAGTGAATTCTAATAACAAAATAGATTTCATATAATAAAGTACTCTAAAATATGTTTCATATTTAAATGAGGCATTGCGTTCCAAAAAAAAAAAAAAAAAGAAAGAAAAAC
>JABFPN010003515.1:0-17825 GCA_022817305.1 Leptoteleia sp. ZL-2020
AAGGAGGGGGGGGGGGGGGGGAAAGTCGCGGGACCGGGGCAACTCGAAACTTGGCGCATTACCGGAGGAAAAATGGCCTTGGCACGTTGGCGCTCGGGAAATAAGGCGCCGTTTCGATGCGGCCCTCGTTTCAGCCAGTTTGGCGTAAAGTTCGAATCGTAAAAGTGGAGTGGGGGAGGGGGTAGCCGCCCCGGTGCATGGATGTTGCGAGCGAGCAGCTGGCGCCATTGACGACGCGCCATCAATCGGACGTTTTGCCGGCGCGGCCCGACTGTTTTCGACAGTCGCGTCGTATTTCACCGCGAACGAGCCGGTCACGTGACCCGGGGCCGGGCGCAAAAATTGTGTCCCGCCCCGGTATCAATTGGCCTCGGGGTTAATTTGCCCCCGTCGCTGATTAATTTCCCTTTTAAAGGGAACCACTTTTTAGTGGGGGGTGTACATTTTTATTTTCCAATCAAAAGATATAATTTTTGTGATAAGATATTGAGATTCAGGGTGGGGGGGGGGGGTTATTTCTGCGATAGCTTTCTCTTTTTGATTCCGCTGGTTTATTCTTGGTTAACGTAACTGCTCTCCATTCCATGAAATATAATGGTTCTTTCTCTAGGAGATGCGCGCCCCTTTGGACCCGCAACTCGTCCCACGGCTTGTGCCTGAATTTCGGCACGACATTATAGTGGCTCGTCTAAGCTGGCGCGCGGTTTCCCCGGGTTACGGAGAAAGAATCGAAATTCTCGGCCAGATAAACCGCCAACCCAGCCACCCAAAAAACGATTTTCGCGGGGAGACGTTCGGGGAATTCCTTGAGCAACGCCGCGCCAGATTCCCAAGGGCCAAGTCTCGACGAACCGAGCTTCTGAATTTCAACGATTTAATGTTACATTAAAATTCGCAGAATGTAAAATCGATGAGTGACTACTCCCTTGAACGCGCTTCCAATCGGTCTTTTGTACTTTTTTAATATTGACCATTATTTGTCGTCCGCCAAATTTTTATGCCGAGTGGAATTTTAATATGCTCCTTAGGTTCCCGAATATTTCCCTCCAATCCAAAAGGTGGGTGGACAATTATAAGATTCAAATGCAACCATAGATTGTCGTTCGATTTAAGAGATTGCTTTATTGTACATTTTTGTTCGTAACCCCTTCGATATAAAAGCTTGAAAATTCTGCTTTAATAGATATCAATGGATTTGTTTGGATACAAATATTCTCGGTTAAGATAAATCTTATATAAACATTTTGGAAAGGATGAAATTACCGTGACAGCATAGGAAATTGTACTTTATATGTAAATTAGGTCAATTACACTGGGAAAGAAGTTACATTAAAACTTGCCACACCTTCTGATGTTGGAAAAATATCGTGTATGATGTTTAAGCAGTCCCAAATAGCGAAGAATATTTTTGGTACACTCTGAAAATATTCTGAAGATACCAAGGAAATATTCTAATATCCGGCTCCAGGAATATTTTTGGTATATTCATAGGTGATTTGTGTTTTTTTAATATTCCAGAAATATACCATAAATATTTCTGTAGCGAACCTAGGAATATTTCTGAGAAATATTTTTGGAATATTTTGGAATATTACTTGCTATTAGGGAATTGCTATACCAACATAATAATATTTCACAAGTAGTATAGTACAACTTTTGAACACTTACCATACTAAATATCAAATTTGACTACATTACATATAAAATTTTTTTCATAACCATATGGCAAAATAGCAAACGCTATAGAATACATCCTTCCAACTCCAGAAGGTGTAGTAATATTATATATAATTCCTTTCTCAGTGTATGTAGTGAATTTATTGAAAATACTTTCATTTTACAAGGGAATCTTGCATACGAAGCCTTGCTTTTCAAATTCTTCTTTACCGTACACTATCCGTCCGAATATAGAGAAAAAGGTGAATATATGGAAAGTAGTGTGCAGTATGTATTTATTGACCGGGCGCGAGTCCCGAATTGTATCGGCAAGAAAAGTGCAAAGATAAGTCCGGCTCGGACTAATTCGGCGCCACTGTTGAATATTCAGTGCCACCCAGGTTTATACGTCCGATTTTCGTTCAAAATTATAAAAGGCTAATTTTGACTTTAATTTATATCTCGACGTTTTCAATTGAACCGTTTCGTGCACGTACATTAAAAGCATTTATATTTGTCAAATGATTAATTTTCAACGATTAACTTTGAATGAAATTTGCCATCTCTACAGAGAAAAAGCAATATATGGTGCTAGAAAATTTCTATTTAAATTACATATATATTATTTGACCATTATTGATATAAGTAAAAAATTAATAGGACTGAAGAATGAAACGTTTTCAAAATACAAAATATAAGCTGACTTTGTTTTTGTTTTATATTTATATCCATTTTTGTGTCCTTTGGACTTAAACAAACAATATTATTGTTTTTGTTCTTTTAATTTGACTTTCGAAATATTTACAAACAGTTTTTTTTTATATAAACAATGTTAAAGATCTTTCATTCTTCAGTTCCATCACAAATTAGCCAAATAAATTGATGCAACTCAATTTTATGCAAGCTGACCTATAGAGTACAGTTATATTATATATAAATATGGCTGATATTGGTCATACAAATTTACCCAATCTCAATACATTGAAGTTTGATCGGTTTTCGTAAAAACGAACATTGTCCAGCTTACTACACCTTTCACGCTGATAACGTTTTATTCTTCAGTTGCATTAAATAAACATATATTTGCACCGACGAAAATATTATCGTTGGTAAGACATATATATATATATATATATATATATCAGAAATATGCGACATATACTGCCATCTTTACTGGGATGTAATACAGGCCGTTAATATTCACGAAAGCGTGTCATTCCTTTTCGTCTTATCGACACAGCCGAAACGGATTGGAAAATCTACGGCAATAATTTTCCTCTCTGTTTCTCAACTTGGGAAACGTTTCGATTTTCGTGGCGTCTGACCACGTATCGCGTATTCGGAACGAACGTGAGCCTCATGCAGAGGATTACGGCTAGACGGAAAAGTCATTGGCACTGACGTACAACATCCGGGACGATTTACGACCCCGAAATATAGAGGCAAATAAATTCGCGATTACATCTTTCGAAGCGACGCTTTTCCTCATATTACGTGGCGCCCGCTCGTGTCGTTGTCGTCCAAAAGACCCGCCGGCCATTTTTTTGATTTAAGCGTCCCGCGTCGAAAGTCGCTTTTCCAGTTCGCGAAAAGCAAATAGGATTGAAGAATGAAACGTTTACAAAATGCAAAACATTGTTTTTGTTTTTTATTTACATCCAGTTTTGTGTCCTTCGGACGTAAACAAATAATATTGTTTTTGTTTTATGTTTACATTCAATTTTGTGACCTTTGGACGTAAACAAACAACATTATTGTTTTTGTTTCTTTAATTTGGCCTTCCAAATATTTACATGCATTACTTTTGTATACAGACAATATTAAAAACGTTTCGTTCTTCAGTCTCATGAAAAGCGAGACAACGGGGTTTATATCGGCTTGGTTCAATTTATTAACCTCTTTATGATATCTCCACCCCCATTGATATGCCCCCCTTCTTCTGGTATCTCTCAAATTTCCACTCATTTTGTCCCGTCATTTTCGTATTCGAGGCGTTGCTTTAAATTTTAAATTCTCGATGCCTCTCCGCGGGCTCCGAATTCCAAATCATCGTTGTTCCTAGAATTTTGGTCATTTAAATATTTCAACTCCGATATTTTACATGGGCGCAAGATAACAATTTTGTTTGATCCAACGCAAATTCCAATTTTATTTGCTCGATCGAACGGACCTGGGACCCCGATTACAGCCCGATTTAAATATCTGCTTGGTTTATTCATTTTGCGAAATTGGGAATAATTATTCTGTATCAGCTGACATTTTAATAACAACTTGTTCACCGGTCTTGGAGCAATATTTTACATATTTTACTTGGACAGGGGCAGAGGACATTTTGTTCGCATTTTTTCCCTCCCCCGTCCACCAAGATATTTAAAATTCAGGCCATCGAATTGCTCGCGCCAACAACGACGAAAACATTAATTAAAAAATTGTTAATAAATCTTTTTAAACATTTCCAGCAGCTTTACAAATTCTTTCAAAGGATTCTTTTTTAATCGCGCAGCCGGGAGCAAACAACGCGATTTCACCCGTTATACATAATTGTAAGCAAAAATCAAATGCAAAGGAAATTGAATTCAAACAAATTTCCGATGCGAATGAAAGTCAGAATTATGATTTCGACGCACAAAAGCACGTACTTTTAAACGATTTGTCGATATAAATTTGGAGTTAACTAGAAAGCAAAGCACGACAGGAGATTCATATTGACGCAAAACAAATAAACGCTGTCTTTTTCATTCATCGCAGTTAAATTAGCACTTTGGATGCAATCAGAACGGTATTTGCGCAAATAGGAGCGAACGACAGTGATTCTCAATTCGTGCCCAATAATACAAGTTGAAAATCGCCGTCATTCGACCCGCGTTGTGGGCAAAGTCTTTTTTTGTTCCAAAAAACGCGAAAAAATAACCATACTTTCGTGCCTAAAAAGAGGGGGAAAAAGATAGAACTGAAGAATGAAACGTTTTTAATATTGTCTAACTACAAAAGTAAGGTTTGTAAATATTTGGAAGGCCAAATTAAAGAAACAAAAACAATAATATTGTTTGTTTACGTCCAAAGGACATAAAAATGGATGTAAATATAAAACAAAAACATTTTCTATTTTTTAAAATGTTTCATTTGTCAGTGCTATGGAAAAAGTGTCCAATGACACTCGAGTGACGAAAGAAAAGACGGAAAGAATCGAGGTCAGATTTTTTTTTATTATTATTACTATTTCCTTTCCATCTTTACATTCGTCACTGGACTGAAATTGGGTATACTTCTGCCATTAATGGGTATAAAAGCCACTATTTTCTCGCGCGCGTATTACAACAAAATAATTTAAATTCACGCCATTTTTTGGTGTCTAAAAATGAACGAGCTTTAAAATTAATGACGTCACACGAACCGTCGATTCTATTTTTCTAATTAAATAGGAAGGAAGGTTTTCAAATAAACGAAAACAAGCGGTAATGATTGTATAATCACGTCTACATAAAAGCCAACGGCAAAGCCGAATTGCGCGCTCTTTTCCACACTGAAACTCAAATTATATTTCGCTTAATAATACAAGAGATAGCATTTTAATAGAAAGATGTAAAGTTAATACTCAAATTTCGCGTTCGCCGCGCAGATTATATTATATAATTTCGGTATAATGATGTAATTCGCAAGAAAATTCCATGCGAGTCGTGAAAAAAGTTAAAGTTTGCGAAAATGAATAAACAATATTATAAGAACTAATTATGTTTTTAATAAAAGTATCCCATTAAAAATATAATGCACTCTAAGTAGCATAAATTTCAGAAATGTGCTGAAATGCGTATACAGCGAATTTCACGGAATTTCATGTTAGAGGTGATTTTAAATAATAAAGTATTTATATAGACTTTTTTTATCTGTTAGAATCTCATGATTTATTTAATCGCATTGTTTCAATATCGTCGCCTACAAATGATAGCATATCAAGGAAATAAGTAGTTTGAGTTAGTATCTCGAGTCAAAAGCCAAGGAGCTAACAACCTGAAAATTCTTATTTCCGATTTGAGCACTTGATTTTAAAGTGGAATAAAATTTGTTTACCACTCTTTCCGAGGCGTTAATTCGGAGGCACTGTTTCAAACTGTTTCTCATCAATTTCTTGGTGGAAAAATAAATTCCAATAATCCCCATTATGTCGCAATTCACTTTCATCCAACCTCACTTAAATCTTCTTAACGAACTGTCTGGATAAGACACGCGTCAATCGCTCCTTGGTTTTCGTCGCCCAAGCCTTGATTTACTCAGACGTAAAACTAACAGAAGTAATGGGTGTTTCACACCCAGTCGAGCTTTACTTTTAATTATATCTCCAGACGACGAAAGATGTTTACATCTCTATGCATGCGCATAATACTTGTTTTATTAAAGCGCGGCTTTTATGACGCGTCGTGAAAATCCCCGCACTTCCGTTGAAATAAATCAATTTAATTATGGCTAATAAAACACGAGGAAGAACTAAATTATATAGTTGGAAAATGTATTTTCGATGTTGCTATATAAATTTATGCATTTTATTAGTTTTAATTCAAGTCGAATTTACATCCAGTCGTAAATTTTGCCCAAGAGTGTCACAACATTTGTCTTCCGCGGTTTATCTATGCCTTGGATCTAAATATTTTAAATTATCCATGTATGGGGGGGGGGCGATATAAATTTTTATTATATATTATCGAGCGCCATTTTATGAATGTTGAAGAACAATTTTTATACCTTACCTCTTATTAAAATTTATCCTTACCTATATATATCTGTTATGGGCGTGTTATAATTGAATATTATTTGTAAAGGCCAAAGGGAACCTTCACGTAAAATTTTTTTAATTTATATATTAATTAATATATTAATTATAACAATGAATCAGACCTGAGAAATACCTATACAATGTTACATCTGAACGGCATTCAAAGCAAATTGAACGACTCGTTGCCAGAGCCCTACGATTTCTTATCCCTCGTCCTGTCTCGACCTTCCCGAGGATCTCGGTTTGTTATCTTGACGATCCCGCGCGCTCATTCCCCGCATACCGCGTGTGCGAGGCAACTGGCTCTCTCCGCTCACAAATTACGAGAGAACGTTTTATCGTAACAAAATTTTTCATAAAGGCCAAGCTACGGGAGATCGGCGTTTGATCAAAAAGAACAAAAAAAAGAAGAATAATACGTTTTTTCAGATGTATAGGCGCGCCATCCCATACGCGTTTCATATCGTTCAATTTCGATGGACAATTTAATTTACTTTATCGTCGTGTAATGATCTTTAGTGGGAGGAAAATAAAGGGACGCGGAGAAATGTGATATTTTCGGGTCGCTTAAATAGATTGAAAAATAAAAAAAATGGAAGTTAACCCTAGTAGAACTGAAACCGGGCTGAAATATGGTCCCGACCAGGCACCCAAACCGGGTTCTATATATGGGTGTAACGCCGGGCATAAGTATGGCCCCAGCTAGGTATCCTTAATGGGATCCATGACTCAACCTAACCGGAGCCACACTACATTTCTCCGGTAATGTTAAAATTTCCGGCCCTGGCAAGGTAACCCGGTCAGAACCCAACCAGGTACCTCCGCTTTGATCCTAATTGAATATCCAATCAGTCTCTGATCGAATTTCTACACTAAAAAAATTATATAGTAACTTACAAACAGAAATTTGTATATTATAAAAATTAAAATACTATGATATCCGGGTTTGGGCCTGGATATCATAGACAATTCACGTTTGTTTGTATTGGGGTAACCCGATGTTAACCTGACCGGGTTCTGACCTGGTTATCCTGGAGAATTCACGTTTGTTTGTGTTGGGGAAACCCGATTTCAACCTGACCGGGCTTCAACCGGATTACCATTGGTATCTATTTGTAAAGTGGCATCCCAACTGGGATCATATGAATACCAGGCGTTACACCCCGATTATTTCCCGGTCTGGTTATTTAGTCGGGTTCCAATATGGTTCCAACTGGGGAGCCAATAAACTGGGTAACCATGCCAACGCCACAGATGGGCCCAGTTTCAGTTCTACTAAGGAAATTTCCTGAAACTAATATTCTCGAAAGGCTCGCGATGTTTCATCGAAGCAAATATTTAATGACCATCGAATAGTAAAATATAACAGGGGTAATTTTCACGAAGGACACTGGAAAAAGTCGCGACAAAGTGATCCGAACGGTTTTACTTGACAATGACTAATAAACAGGGCCCCCGCGAGGGCATCACACTGGCATGTAATTATTCTGCAAGCCGGGTTTCTTATTATTTCTCGCCAGCCCCACTTGTCGCAAACACGCTGACACGTTTCGGAGACAGTGTACATCTTTCCAACGGGGAAAATAACGGAGAAATTTTTACGCCCGACAACCGGCAGTCGTCTCGCCAGACGTTTCTTAATAAGATAAGCGGAATGAAGTGACGGAAAATTAGTCGGATCCGTTATCAGACAATCCGCTTCTTTTCAAGTTAATTATTTACGTCGCGGAAAGTAATTTTCCTCGCTTAACTTCCAACGTATGAATCGACGTCTCGTCCCTAATGCCTCGACTTATTTTTAACCAGCATCCTTACTAATGACTGATACAATTTCATTATTAATCATCGATTCGGCGTTCAACTATTTTTGAATTAATATTGCGTACAATTAATAGCGCATAACTGATAAATATATTTCATTAGCGGTACGGATATGTGTGTTTGTATAATTGTAAATTATTTTTAAATATCATTCAGTACAAATATTGCTCCGATACGAATGATAACCATTAATTAATAGAAGAATGTTTTTCATCCGGCATCATTAGTGAAAATCAGTTAATTTCAAAGTACACGCGTGGGATAAATTAATAAACCGGTGCATTTGTGCTTTCCAACCGTTAGTTTCTTCGGACTGGTAGGTTTGGAGGATATCAAAGTCACAAATATTTGGATGGAATATTTGAATATCGATTGTGCCTTCAATAGTATATATTTACCCCCGCACATTTTATACTCGGAGGCTGGAAAATGTTATATTTTTAAATGGAATATCAGATTCATTAAAAGGGACGGTTTATTTTAAAGTAAAAGGGATCGTGAAAATAGAACGGAGTATTTAATTTGCCAGCTTTAATTGCTCGCAATAAGGAATCAAAAAAGTTTCGCGAATTATCACTAAATATAGTTTTCTATTGTTTCGTATAATTTAATAAAAAAATATTAATAGAAACGACTTTTACAATTGAGATATTTAAAACTATATCCTTTACACGAGTAAGAAAATCTTTTCCATGCAATGAACAATTATTCCAATTAAATACACTGTATTTCGGGTCGATCCAAAGAGTACCTTTCCACTGTATAAAAGTGATAAGAGGCAAAAATAACTTCGGGTCAGTTTTAGCGTTTTCATGAATTTAATTTCGTCCGTCTATGTTCGTTATATATTTAATTTCGTATGTAGATAAAAACTTGGTTTCGAATTTCAAACAATATTTTTTTTTTTATCGCTATGCATTACATTTTGTTATTTAATTTATCGAAATTAAATTTGCTTCGCTTGTGTATTTTTTTCTTGGAAATTAAATTTAAAATAACGATAAATCCAAAAAATTATGTCAACATTTTCAACACTATAAAAAATGTGGACTTATTTTAACCGGATTATTTTAATAGTAAATGGATTTTCCACTTGATATTTTGATACAAATAATTCCAGTTACTATAAGAATAATATTCTTATCATAAGAAATCGTGTTAACGATATGATAAATAGTTTTAAATTAAGCATAATTACATAAGAAGACTGTCCTCTTATAATAAGGGGAATATAATTTTCAGTATATGGACAATTTTTTATATAGGTGGCATATATGCAGCATATATGTTGGCATATATGGCAGTCTATATAAATTTTTTTCCATGGATTATATGCAAATGAATTTTTTCTCTCATTCACATTTTATTGTTGACTCTCTTTTTTTTCTACTGGAAAATATTTTGTCTGGAAAAGAGTGCACTGTTCTGGTTTGCAGTATTAAATAATTCTAAAGAATCAAACCGAAAGTCGCTAAAATGTTAATTGCTTAGAGTGTAACAATGCCAGTTTGTGTACGTCCCTTTTCTCTCTCTCGCCTGTCCCCTTTTCCCTCGGCCTTTCTCCGTTGCATCTTTGCTGCGTTCGATTTTTCATCAACGTTGCACACACGTCCTCGCGGGAAATGCGCGACGCGGAATATTGCACCGCAAAAGAGGAAAGAAGAGGGGGGGGAAGGGGGTCGCGCGGAGCTATAATATCAACGCGGAGGCATTGTTCGAAAATAACACGTTGCCCCTCGCAAACTAAGCTCTTAGAACAAAGTCCCGTGTGGTGCGATATTTTGAAAATTCCGCCACTTTCGCATTCTTGCGCGTCTACTCGCGCCGCATTTTGTCTACACATTACAGGCATAAATGCCACCTTTGGCATTCTTATTATATCAAAAGTTCTCTCCGACGCTTCATTGAAACGCGATATTTCAATTCGCCGGGCGTTTTCCGCGATATTAGATGGCGCTGCGCGCGACATGACGAACATCGGCTCGCTTGCGTTACCCGTCGGCTAAAACTACAAGTGGTTAAATTTGAAATAAATCACGGGTAATATTCGTCGCCGAAGGTGAACATTGTTTTCTGAATCTCGCTTGGTTTCTATCTTCTTTATCCCTTATCTTCTTTGCGACCACTTTTTCCTTGCCGTTAACCATTTTTATGCGGCCGCGCGCCTCGGTGCGATTTACGAAAAGGCAAAAAATAATACGGGGAAAAAAGTGAAAACAGATGAAATGGATCGCGAGCGCGCGCGGGATCCCATTGCCGACGGAACGCCGAGTTTATGTATATATATATACTTTCAATGAAACGATGTCAAATATGGAACTTCCTTAGCTTTATCTCTTCTTTGTATTTTTTCCATTTTCCTTTTCTTTTCTGTTTTTTTTCGCTTCTTTTTGTGCCACTATTTTTACGTTTTATCCTGCAATGTTTACCTCGCGATTTCTGAAACTGTTTCCTTTCTGAATTAATTATAAGACCCCTTTTTCATTCGCTGTAAATATAAATTCAATTCGGAGTATTTAAAATTGATAATTGAACTTTGATGATGAACCTCTCACAAGTGTTTGTAAATAAATTAATTATTAAAAGATTGAGATTTTACGGGGAACTTTTGTAATTGTTAATAAAATTTAACAAGTAAAGACAGAAAATTGGCCCTTATCAACATATATACTAATAGCAATTGATAGACTACTATACAGTCAAATAATTCATATAATTAAAGCACCTTGGATAAAACTTGGATGATAAAAATGACACTATAAATTCTTAGTTTGAAAAATTAATAAAATCGAGTTTATTGTCTGGATAAATAATAGTTATATAATGGATCGAAAGTTGCCTTTGTTAAAAATTCCATCGCAGTAATAATTCCTCTTTTCAATAATAATGATTTTCTGATTTATGCAGTCGTAAAACGATAATGTGGGGGTGTCGAATTCATCCGTTACCTTTCCCTTCGCTAAAAAAAAAACGTATGGAAAATCATTATTTCCTTTGTTACGCAAAAGAATTCTTAACGTACGCAAGGAGAGTACAGTTTTTGACACCAGTTAAAAAGGCAGGATTTGCTCCAAACACGGGAATAAAGCTTGTCTTTCGAGTCCATTGAGTGGACAGAAAAAAGAATTTTCTCGTCCTAGGGATACTTTAACTTCTGTTATCCTAAGACGCACGATACATAGTTCTTTTTCTGCTCGAAAAGTTTATTTTTGTAACAAGTGCACGGAAACTGCTCTGTTTCCGTCCTGTTTAGAAGACGGAAACCAGCTGATTATAGACGAGGATGAAAACACTCCATCATAGGGCAGAAAATGACTGATTTCCGTCCTAGGGCAGAAAAGGACTGATTTCTGCCCTAGAGCAGAAAACGAATGATTTCCGTCCTAGGACAGAAAACGACTAATTTCCATCCTAGGGCAGAAAACGACTGAAAACCAGCTGGTTTCCCAACTGAACGTAATATACTGTTAAATCAAATTTTTGTTTCTGAAAAAGTCACTTTTGCCGGGAAGACATTGGAAGCTCTAGGGTGAAAGAAATGGGGAGGGTTATCGCCTTCGAGTGGCGACTTTATGATTTAGAATAGAGCGGTTCCTGGCGAATATTAAAAGAGCGTTGCGCGACTACACGCACCAAGCTATTAATAATAGCCGCAACAGCGGCGCCCTCCCGCGCCGTTTTCGTTGCGCGAAAACGATTTTGCTTTACGGCAGATTTTACGGTCATCTGTGGAAAATTAATTCCTAGCGCGCAACACCGTCAGCCACGTCATACCGACGATGAATATCATACTCTCGTTGCAATCACTTTACAGCAGTTTTCAATCTCACTCGTCAACCGCGCCAGCGTTAACTGACAAAGAATTATTTATCGCCCCGTGATTGTTATTGACATAATTAAATTCTGCGCCGTTATCAATAAGCGATGATTAATTATAAACTGACAGTATCACAATATACGTTTTTGTCTTTTATGTTTCAGGTGAGTATCCAGATCGTATTGAGTATCCAGAACCAGATATAAGTGAGTAGATTACTTTAATATAGCAGCATGTATCTATATATACTCTTAAAAATGCGTGCGTTACTGCAATATCGTGGAATGTATAGCGCGTAAGAAAAGCGAAAATTCCAATTTAAAAATTTAAAATGGCACTGAAAGACGAAACGTTTTCATCATACAAATAGCGAAGAAACTTTGTTTTTGTATTTACATCCATTCTTCTGTCCTTTGGATGTAAATAAACAATATTATTGTTTTTGTTTGGTGCTTACATCCATTCTTCTGTCCTTTGGATGTAAATAAACAATATTATTGTTTTTGTTGTCGTTAATTTGACCTTACAGATGTTTACCATCATTATTTTTGATGTGCTCAATTTTTATAAACATTTCGTTCCTCAGTTCTATCGATTTAAAATATATTAAACAAATTCCAACATTTCTTTTATTATTTAAACTTTACTTCACAGTGAAAATGTTTTATTTTACAAAGGTAGTTTACAACAAAGAGATGTAATCGAGTTCACAAGGCAAAATTACTGTAAACCATTCTTTTTTTTTCTTTTCGTTCATTCCCCAAACTTGATTCTTCGGAATTAAGATGTGCGATAAAAAAAAAGGGGGGAATGTAAAGAGCGCCGGGCGTTTGTTTGATGGCGTTAATTGTATGAACGGCTGGTGTATGTAATGTACACACCATTGTAACTATAAGTACACGTATCGAATGGACAGAATGTATAATTAAATGATGTGCCTTACGAACGTGACGGCAAACAGAGAGATCGACTCGCTTATCCCGAACAAATAGAATTTCGACGGCGGGCAACGGGGGTTGATGGTCAGAACCGAGGAGCCCCGTGGCAGGACGTTCAATTGAACAGGATGCGCGTAATGTCCCGAAAGACTATCTATCTCGTAACCAGCTACATGATACGAAATAGCTGCGCCCCGGCTTTACTTTGTCTTCTGCTAAATTCAATTCCGAACTCTAATTTTTTATGTCAAATTCATGCATTCGGGCGCGACTTGTAAAGCTGTTCTCGGCGGGAAATTTCGCTGAAAAATTGCCCCACGTTCCCGCCTTTAATGGATTGACCATTTTATATCAGACCACCTTTATCAAATTCGATTTTTACTCCATTATCTCTGCCTCCATTTTCAAACTTGCTTATCATTCTCTCCAATTTGTCTCCTTTAATTAATAAAAAAAAACCTACAAAAATGTCCAATTTGAATATGAAATATCGCTTCTTTATGGAACTGAAGAATGAAATGTTTTTTTCTTGCAATTTAATAGGAAAAAGCAACATTTGTAAATATTTTGAAGGTCAAATTAATGAAAGAGAAACAATAATATTGTTTGTTTACGTCCAAAGGTCATGAAAATGGATGTAAATACAAAACAAAAACAAAGTTTGTTTATATTTTGCTAGTGGAATTTAAATCCTTCACATTATTAACACGTTGAAATATATAAGGGTACGTACGTAGGGATTGGGGCGCGAGGATTTCTCGGTCGGTGCATTCTAGTCGACTTTTTTTAATTACCCCAACGAAAGAGGGCAAAGCCGCGCGAAAGAAGATAGCGGGGCTAAGAAATAGTAGTCAGACATCTCTAATAATTACCCGGGGGCAAAGCCCCGGTGTATCGCGACAGGAAGGAAAGATTGGGGAAGGCGAAGTCTCGAAGCCGGGTCGAGGCTCCGGGGATTTTAAGGTGTGGATTTAATCGACAACGTAAACAGTCACGGTGTGGATTAAAGGGTTACTCCCGACATCCTCACAAAGGTCTGGCGTAAAGGGAGTGCGCGGAGGGGGGGGGGGAGACAGGAGGATAGGGAGGAGGGGGGGAGTTAACTAACCATAGCAACGTTCCCACGACTGCGGGCGTTGGCGAACAAGCTCGTCTCCCGGAGTTGCCAGTCGAAACTCGGTAATCTCGTTTCTGAGGACGAGTATCGATGAACCCAACGACGATATTCGATCCCGAATCAAACGTCGTTACGTTGCCAACGAGTTGCTCCATTTTTTCACCTGTTATCGATGATTCGATTTTTCCCATTTAACCTAGTCAACCGTTTGCCAAAGAAACTCCTCTTCGAGGACGGAATCCGTAGATTAGAATAATTTAATTTTGTTGCAGGTTATTAATCCGGTGTCTCTTATTTTTCAAAGGGAGCCAACATGTAGTCATTTTGAATTTTAAAAAGTTACAGTCAGATCTGAATTATTTCTGACTGTAACTTTTAAAATAGAAGAAAAAAGAAGGGACTTGAATATAATCTGCATATTGTAAAACACGAAATAATATAAAAGCAACATGGTAAGCCGAGTCAATAGTGTGTAGAGCATATATCCACGAGCGCGTTGAAGTCAGCCGAAATGTTTGGCAACACTCGCTGCAACTGAACATTACAAGTTCCTCAAGTTTAAAACCAATACATCCTATTAGTAGTATATAAACGAATTTAAACCTACATTCAACAAAACCGTATTTGCCGTATTCGCATTGAAGTTTTGCAAATGTTAAAATCGTTAAGCTACTAGAATATACAGTTTCCCAACAAAAGGTCGAAAATCTGTCGACGTATGGACCCTCTCGGTGCTTTTCGGGCTTTGTGCGTCCGTTTGTATGAAAGTTCGCTAAACCGTCGGTTTGCGATATTTTCACAAAGTTGTTTATTATTTTTGCGTTAAAACAATTTTGAGTTCAATTAGAGATTTCAGGATTTGCCTATGAAATGCCTCATATTTTGATACTTGGCTATTTTGTGCGTTCACTTTGCCTCGCCGTCATTCGGGGTAACTGAAAGTGAATTAACGCAACCATTTATTTATGTTTCCTTCGTTTACGATAAACATTATTTTTTATGTGCTCAATTTAATTATATAATTATACAAGTATAATTTGCTAATAATGCTATTTTTTATCCATGTTTCCATACCAGTATAGAAGAATCTAAACATTTGTTTCATCGAAGGGTCACTTTTCCTCCCCAAACCTCCAAAACAAAGCGTTATTTCACACTCACGAATTAACTAATCAGAGTATCTCTAGTTGCTAAGTACGTCAGAAGCATCGTTGCGTCGCGTACGGATTTTCCGGTTTGTACTTGCCGTAATGTATTCAAGGTGAGGTTGATAACTGGTCGGGTCCAAACTTACACGGGAACGACTAACAGACAAAATATGCATATCTTGTTTAACGACCGAGAATGCATCGTTTTCATGAAATCGTACATGCCGACGTTGAATATTTATTCAAATTTTAACGCTTTCCTTGTGGGAGCAGCCCGATTGAATGTTACAATATTAAAGCAAAAATTGATTTCATTCGTGTTTTCAGAAATTGATTTTCAGTCGTGTCCATGTTAAATTCGTCTTTCGATTATAATCTAATTAGTCGAATTATCTAATCCAAAAGTGACTTTTAAGGCAAATCTAATCTTATTTAAAGAGCTTTTAGCATTTCATCCATATGAGAAACCAACCTGACATATATATAATATATATACATAATATATATTATTGGAGTAGCTAGTACGCTATTTGAATGTCCAAAACTTAATTAAATTGGGTATATTTTTCAAATTTTGAGGGCAAATTTGAAATTAACCAAGTTTAGCTTTTCAGTTGTCCTTTTTTCTCTTTGTTTTGTTTAAATCTAAAAAAATTTCCTGACCCTGAACCAGTAGCGTAATATTTAGGCGCGGACTTAAAACTACTCGCTCACCTTAATTATAATGGATGGTAGTTGTGGGGTCTAATTTTAAAATTCCCACTCATCCTCGAATGTATCACTTAACTCGTGATAAAATGTCCTCAAAAAGACCATTTGTACCCATACAATAAGTTACAGAAGTGGCAATGCATATGCAAAATAAATGGCGAAATATTATATCAAATATAAAAAGTGTACAAATAGTATATATAAAACGAAAAAAAATTTAAAGTGCGAAAGTTGACGCTGCCGCCAGTGGGTTATTTAAATTTAGTTACAGTATGCATAAAATGGCGATTCAATTAAATGTATTGATAGGATTAACAGAATATTCAATCAAGTTGAATCCTCGGGGAAATTCATTTGAATCTTATTTGTCAGTAAATTCGCGACAGTTATAGTATAGGCAGACATGGATATACCCATTCGCGTATTAATCAATGCATTTGTCCTGAATTGAATATCCGTTTTCAAATTTACACTAAATGTTTGTTTACAGTTTTAAATTCCCATAATATAACTGAGAAGAGTGAAGCTTTGCCGCAACAAAAATTGCATTTAATATTTTATATCTTGGATTTTATAACGAGTGTTTCAATAATTAAAAAAATACCATAATTAATCTAACCATAAGTGATGGAACTGAATGATGAAACGTTTTTTTTTTGTAATTTAATAAGAAAAAGCGACTATTTGTAAATATTTTGAAGGTCAAATTAGCGAAACAAAAACAATAATATTGTTTGTTTACATCCAAAGGTCATAAAAATGGATGTAAATACAAAACAAAAACAAAATTTGCTTATATTTTGCTTTTTTAAAACGTTTCATTTTTCAGTGCCATCCATAAGTGAAATTCAACAAATTACAATGTAACAATTTAATTGGCCCCTGCCCCCCGCCCCTCCCCGCGGTCGAATATTTGAAGTTGATATAAATTGACGCAACGACAATCCGAATAATCCGCGTTAGTCCCCGCAGTCGATATTTCAGGGCAGAACACGTACGTACCGGAAGTCTATGATATTCGGCGGTGGTTTCCGGCACAGGCGCAGGAAGTTGGACCGAATCGCGCGGAAGTTCCGGCGTGCTATCGCTGAACGCTCAGGACCCGATACCATCCGGTTAGCGAAGAATTGTGTACGCGCGTTTCTTGTTCGAATCAATTGAATCTGCAATTCCGCAACAAATTTCAATTCGGCTGATCCGATATCCCGCATTAAACAATAATAAAGACGTCTTCGAAGTTTGAAATTTGCCGGGAAATGGTATATTACTACACGAGGGGGAAAAAAAAGTGTTTTTAAGTTGGTAACATTTCGCCTTTGGCTTGGATTACCAACCTAAAACCCACTTTTTTCCTCGTTGAGTATGATACTTTATTTACCGTGAAAGTGAGATATGTTGGTAACTCTCAGGGCTACCAATACATTTTATTTTTGGGGTAAATAATAGTATATTACTCGACGAGGAAAAAAAAGGGTTTTTAGTTGGTAAACCTTCGCCTTTGACTTGGGTTACCAACCTAAAACCATTTTTTTCCTCGTTGAGTACTATATTTTATTTACAATACAAGTGAAATATGTTGGTAACCCTCAGTGTTACCAATATCTTTTACTATTAAGTTTAAAATAATTTACGTCCACTTTCAACTACTCAAGACTACCCATGTAGAAAAAGATGTCGTTTGCCGTCGATCGGCTATCGATCGGCATGAAACACCAAATGAGCATGGGCCGTCATCGGCTAACCATCGGGCCGTTGATGTGCCGATCAACAGCTAAAGACGATCGGCCGATGATCGGCACGTCAATGGCCCGATGGATAGCCGATGACGGCCCATGCTCATTTGGTGTTT